>JAMYHX010000408.1:0-39772 GCA_025529335.1 Rhizopus sp. PT2906
TAGAACAGGAAAGAGAGCTACGCATAAAGCAAGAAAATACGCTACAAAAATGGAAACAAAAGAGGAAGAAAGCAAAGAGGAAAAAGAAAAATACACTGAAGAAAAGGTAGTAAAAAAGAGAAAGAGAGAGCTCAGTACTAAAATAGGATTAGGTTGACGTGAAGCTTCAGTCGTTGTCAACGGATATCAATATTGGAGAAATAATGGAAAATAGAGCAAAGTACATACCATTACGTTTACAGATGGAGGAGAGAAAGTATCTGCGTCTGTAAGTATATAGAAAAAGAAGCATTTGACACGATAATGATGTATACATGTATAGGTTAGAGGCAGCTCTGAACGTAACAGAATACACAGGTAATATTTAGCTTTATGACAGACAACGAGGGTCTCGACTAATACCTCTTGGCTGGGTGTATAGACAAGATTGATGATGCTTCAAACATGGGAAAAGCCAAAAGAATAGTGAATCAAATCAAAGAATTATGCGCCATTTTGACAGGCATCGTCCTTGCTTGTGATTATAAGCGTGGTCAAGAGTTATTTGCGGATAGAAGCTTTGAAGAGAATGAAGAATTCTTTCAAACCATATTTGAGATCGGCCGTCGTCACAAGATCATGAACCCCGAAAAGATGAGATCTGCCTATGGCAAACTCATGTATCTATTGTCTGTAAGTGTAGTGTTCTTGTTAAACATGATGTAATACTTACTTGATGCACTATACAGGACTCGATGATCCCTGAAGTAAGAGAAATGCTAGGTTTTGATTGCGTTGTGCCAATTAAAACCGTTTATAACTTCTTGAAAGAAAGACATGGGTTGAAGGTGCTGCATGAGGACATCATACTTTTGGCTACAAGAGAAATCATCCCTGACGGCAAAACACGACCGCAAATCCAAGCAGAGATTAGACGTAAAGAAAAGAGTATCGAAATCCTAAGTAGAAAGTATCAATCAAAATACCTCTCTGCCGATGAAATCAGACACTGTTTGTACAGTATTGGTGATAATAACGCCTATTTAAGAGCTAATCGGTAACTACCATTTTTCAGCCTTGTTGACACTTGTTTTGATATTGATTGATAATAGTGATCCTTGTGAAAAAATGATTCAATATCTCGAAAAGCTTTTTGATCCCAAAGATGATAGTAACAGCGAGTTTTCATTATCCATTGCTTCGGGAAGCCAGGGCCATCGTCTGAGTCATGATCACGAAACACAGTATATCTATGTGAATCAAACATTGAAACTTTGGCGCGAAATTCTCAATGACATGTTCAAACTTTGGACTTTGGCAGATCAAGATATATTGTCACCTTCCAACCCCTACCGTCTCTCCCAGACAGGTCAAGGTCTTCACAGAGTCCAAGCATGTCCTGCTATCTCAAGAGAGATGCATCGTATCCTTTTCAAGGCGCAAAAAAAGGCTGGTATTTGGATTGGCAGTAGTGTTATTCACTTGGGTGATAAGAATGTGCCAAATGCTCTCATGTTTATTGACAAGGTAAAAAAAAAAGTGCTGAAATGTCTTTTGCTAAAATGAGAATAGTATAATCAAGTAGCACGTATCCTGAATCCTGTATGTATCACCTTGGACAGAATAGATGAACTAGCACAAAATCCAGGAATCCGTAGGCTAATAGAAGCAAAGTTTGGCACGACAGATCTCTGTAAAAAGACGATATTAAGTAAGTAAATGATCATATCTCATAAGGGAGTCATACTGATTACTCTTTAGCTGATTTCTTTCGATTTGCCTTTGATGGTTCTGGCGCAGATAACTTTTATGACGCAGGAAGTTGTATTGATGGTAGACTTACTTCAGCGTGGAACTGTAAGTTTTTGCTGATAGTTTTGGCAATTGTGACTCATTGATTGCTTTAAATAGGGTGCTCACAGATCGAGAAGAAACCATATTTCCCTATTTTCTTATTGGCGGTAAGCATCACCAAATATTCATAGTGATTTTTAGAGTTACTAATAGGACCATCTGTAGGGCTTTACTGGATTCGACGGTGGTGGATGGTAAATTTTTCCTTTCTCTTTTTTAAGAAACAAAAATAGAATATGTTGCTTTTTTATTGCTAGTATAAAGTGCTTTTAGTATTGTTTTCATATCGCAATCAACGTTACAATGAAAGTATTACGTGCATCAAAAGTGTGTCTTTTGTGAATTAGAGTTTTTACTGCCTTATAAATGATGACACAGTTAATAATGTCTGTTTGTTGCGAATAGTCATATCAAGAGAGATCTAATACTAACGAAGCAAGTACAGCTATGCACGTGACATTCTCAGATCATTGAATTAAAGTGAATTAGTTATGAGACCTGGTAATCTACAATAGGACCTTTTGGCTTCAAATGATAGTCCTTGTAAGCTTTTGATCTGTATATTGCTTTGTGTTTCGTAAGGAGGAAATTTTATTATTTTACTTGTCAGTTATTCTCAGGATTAAATCAAACCAGTGAACATGATCACTTTACCTAATTCTCGCTCGATTAGTAGCAGCTTAATTTAGGACATTTTATCTTAATCAGGCAATCGAAATAAAAGCTGCGGAAACATGCTTCACAACAAAGATGGAGGCCACAAAAGGCATTCCGAATTTCACAGGGGATGCTATAATACATGTTTATTTAAGTTAAAGGATTACATAAGGATAGCATTTGTTACTTTATGATTGCAATTGTTCCTATTTTAACAACTATCTTTCTCAATGTACACCTTGGCTTTGTGAAAAATGTGGCGCTCATTTTACACTTGAATAAGGAAAATTTAAGTTTAGGTTAAGGTTTAGTTAAGGTTGGTGCAACATAACACCTGCATATTCAATTCATCTACAATCGTGAACATGATGCAAAAAAAAACCACTCGTTGTTGCCTAGGAGATATGTTTTTATGGGCTTTTTTTTTAAAAAAAATGCTGTGAAGGAATGGATTACGCCAATGTCGTTTACGATCAAAGCTTGTTGTTTTAAATAGCAGCATAACATGTCACAAAATTAATTGACATTGATGCCGGCTTACGGTAGAGGGATTACATAATACACACCAATGCTACTTGAAAGTGTTTCAGAAAGTTCCTGATGATACCACATCTTCGGAACTTATTTGATCACTCGAAATGGCATGAATAATGGAAATAGATTCCCCGAGTAATATGGTTCATCATGTTCAATATATATTGCGCTATTCACATTTTATGCACTCTTCAAACACAAGGATCTCCAGGGTCCAGTTGGCATAAAGCCTCATTATCCATTTAACCCAGCACACCATAAAGGATTTCCGCGCTGATATGTACAGTTTACCAGCAGCAGAGTGCATGCAAAGAGAGCTTATCAAAACTTGTAGCAATGTTCAAACTCAATTTGTTGGGAAATAAAAGTTCATTAGCAAAATACCTGTTGTCATCATGAACCATGAATTGCTCATTCATTGTAACTGACGAGTTTGATTTAAATATGTACAGCAAAAAGAAAAGGAAAGAGAGAGTGTGTGTTTGATGGCATCATCAGGCCACAAGACTCAATGAGCGCATACCGGAAGGAATAAGGCATATGCATTTTTTGGATTAAGAATTTTTTTTTAAAAAAAAGACATGTATCCAAAGTGGCCTTAGTCCTCTATTTTAACAACTTGATGCATTGTGTAGTGGGTATTTTTCTATTTTTGGTAGTCAACTCCCTCTTTCTGCCACTGTGACCCCATGGCTTCCTTAATAATAAAAATGAACAAAAAAAGTAAAAAGAGAAAGAAAGAGTGGCACCTACACAAAGCAAAAAAAAAATTACTGCGGATTTTACTATCAAGTGAAGTGGTCGATAGACTTAAAGTAGCAAGAATTCCCATGTTTGGTCTTGGTGTTTATCTAGTGTAACGCTTTAAAAGAGGACTCAAAAGGTTTATATTCTTAATTCCCAACCGATTCCTTTCTTTTTCTTCCCCTTTTCCTTTAAAGAAGATTTCATAAAATGGAAGAAGTGGTAACAATAAACCTGTTGATTGTATATTCTTTTTTTTAAATCTAATTGCTTTTTTCTTCAGGATCAAGGCTCGACCCTCTTAGGAAGTGCTGCATGGTAAAGATATAATAATAAGAATGCGCGCATGGTTATTAACTATTTAATCATAGTCTTTCCATTATCTACTTGATTTATAAAAGATATCACAACCATAATAAATATGCAGCCCACCCCGAGGACAGGTCCCTTATTGTGACACTTAAGGAAAGAAAGTTTGCAACAATAGCCTTGACTGGAATATTATGTATTGGATGGCTATATGAGACAGCACAATATGTGATGAGTGGGAAACATGAATTGTACGCCATTTTGAAACTGGCTGCATACTCTGTTAGTTGGGTAATGTACACAAATGTTTACCCAACCTGTTTAACTCACCTGCCTTTTTTGGGGATAAAAAGTTTATATCCTTCATTTTGGCCCTAGCTTCTCCATCATTAAATCACTACAAGGATCGTCACTATAACTACGTTTTCATTTTCATATTCAGTATTGCAACCCTGGAATCTATATTTCGCTTGTTGACAATTCCTACTATACGTAACTGGGACGGTGTAGTCGCCGTTATATCCTTTACTTTGGCACTGATCGCACTCACGACTCCCCAACCTTTACACCCAAGAAACCTTATACACGAAAGCTATGAGAAATTTGAAACAAAAAATGGAGAGGTGTACTACAACGTAGGAAGCCTTTCACGAGAAAATATTGACTGAATACTAAAGTCTAGTTTTAACATTAGAATTTACGTTTGAGTCCTGAAGCAACAGCCAGTGCTTTATCTTGGTGGGCATTTCAATGGGTAATATAAAGCAAAATGAACAAAAAAGGAACAATGCCTTATGAACCATCTACAGGTAAATTCTTTGGTTGTCTTTGGATTCCACAACACTATATCATACGACAACCTCTATGCACTCACATTTCAACATCGAGCAAGGGACGCTTACGAGGACTTTAAGAATTCATTGAACTTTTATGCTCGTTCAAAAGTATTGCGCAGAATTTACGCGACAAACAAACAGGAAATCTGGCTGCAATTCATTTTCTCATCACTTGCAGCATTAGTTAGTTTTGCTAGTCCCGTCTTCCAGCAATTATTCTTGGGATACTTTGAAGATCCTGCAGGAAGGCCCATCAAGATCGCGTATATGTACGTTTTTGGTCTCTTTATAGTCGGTATGACGAAACTTATTTGCAATAATATTCAACTCTATGCGGGTCGTCGTTGGAACGTACGATGCTTTATTCAACTTGATGCTGAGCTTTTTGCTAAAACATTACACAGGAAGGACGCATCAGGCAGGGTAGATGAGGATTCAAAGGAAGAGAAGGGAAAGGGTGGTGATAAGAAAGATGATAAGAAAGAAGACAAGGAAGAGAAAGAAAAGGAAAATGACTTTAGTAGTGTTGGAAAAATTACAAATCTTATGAGCGTTGATGCGGAAATGCTTGCAAATATTACTCAAATGATATTCGTAAGTGATGTCCTGATATTAGTATTGTACTCATAGCATATATATAGTTGATGTATAATGCACCTCTCGAAATCGCGGTTGGTATTTTTTATCTCTACAAGCTCCTTGGAACCGCTGCCTTAGTTGGTCTCGTCATCATGGTCCTGTCCTTTCCCTTATCCGCCTATGTCTCTAGCAAATACGGCAAACGATACACTGCCTTACAAAATGCCAAAGACAAGCGTAATAACTTATTGAACGAACTACTCCAAGGCATCCGTATGGTGAAATACTTTGCTTGGGAGTTTCAATGGAAGGAGAAAGTGAAAGAAGCGCGTCGTACCGAAATCAAGATGTTGCTCAGCTTGGTAGCCTTTGAAATTGTCACAACCGTACTTTACCTCTCTGTTCCTATCGTTGTAACCGTTGTCTCATTTATTTGGTATACCAAGGTTGCCGGTAACGAACTTACAGCCAGTGTTGCTTTTGTAAGCATCTCCCTCTTTGAGATGCTCCGTGCTCCGTTGAATATGCTCCCAGAAGCAATCATATTCTTGGCTGAGGCTAAAGTCAGTTTAGCCCGTATATGCAAGTACTTGGATGAACCAGATATCGATGACAATCTCAACAATCAGCCCGTAGAGGTTCCTGAAGGTGTTGCTCCTGAGACTGTCTTGGCCCGCTTGGGCTTTGAAGAGTCCGTCTTCCAATGGCACTACGAATATGAAAACACAGACAAGGAACCTACTTCGATTTCAACAAGTTCCAGCTCAACAACATTAAATCCCAGCAAGCCAGAAACTTCTGTTTATCGATTACGTGTGCCTCGCTTCAACTTTCCTACTGGTAAATTGAGTATAGTGATTGGTGCTACTGGTAGCGGAAAGAGTAGTTTCCTTCATGCTCTTTTGGGAGAAATGGATATTGTGTCAGGCAGAGTGTACTTGCCTTCTAAAGTTAAACTTCAGACTGAAAATTACTCCAAGATTGATCCTGAAT
Organism: Rhizopus sp. PT2906; assembly: GCA_025529335.1. Taxonomy (NCBI): domain Eukaryota; kingdom Fungi; phylum Mucoromycota; class Mucoromycetes; order Mucorales; family Rhizopodaceae; genus Rhizopus; species Rhizopus sp. PT2906. The sequence continues at coordinate 6,486 of JAMYHX010000408.1, forward strand.
ATCCCAGCTTATATCTTGATAAAGTTGCCTATGTGGCCCAACAGCCTTTTCTGCAGCATGCTTCTATCCGTGACAACATCCTGTTTGGACTGCCTTATGATGAAGCTAGGTATAAAAAGACTTTATATCAGTGTGCATTGATCAAAGATTTGGGCATCTTGCCTGATGGTGATCGAACTGAAATTGGTGAGAAGGGCATTTCTCTCTCTGGTGGTCAAAAGCAAAGGTAATTGTAAAACAACATACATTTAAAGTGGGAAGCTAATATAGTATACATAGAGTATCATTAGCGAGAGCTGTTTATTCATATGCCAAAACTGTACTCTTGGATGACTGTCTTAGTGCTGTTGATGCACATACCTCTAAACACATCTTTAAGGAATGTATTATGGGTGACCTTCTTCAAGGACGTACTGTTGTTTTGGTAACTCATCACGTAAGACTGTGTCTACCTGCAGCAAAATTCTTGGTCAAGATCGATCATGGTAATGTCTTGGGCTGTGAAAGTATCGAGAACTTGAAAGAAAGTGGTCAGCTCACACAATTGATTGGAGAAGAGCTTGAAACGGAAATAGATGAAGATACTGTTGAAGATGTGGTAGATGAAGATAAGCAAGACGACGCAAATATTGATCTAGATAACACAACTGAAGCTGCCAAGCTGATCAAGGAAGAAGCTACAGAGAAAGGACAGGTCAAGTTCAAGGTTTACGCAACTTACCTTGCTGCCTGTGGTGGCTGGTTCTTCTGGTCCGCTGTTGCGTTTGGATATGCCGCTTCACGTTGTTTGGTCTTTGCTGAAAATTGGTGGTTAAAAGTATGGGCTGCTGCCTACAGTCCTAACCCAGTCAATGCAGCCGCTCAAGCATATGGCCAAGAGGGTGCGCCTTTTGTAGCTTTGGCCACAAAAGCACCTGCAGTACCAGAGATCTTTAACACATTAACAAGCGTTGTTCAAAATCAGAATGTGTTCAAAACATGGGTTTTCGAAGAAAGAAGCCCTGTGAATGTAGATTACTACATTGGAATATATATAGTTATTAGTGTCAGTTGTATTCTTTTTGAAGCTATCAGAAGTGCAATGCTCTACTGGGGTTCAATTCGTGGTGCTCGTATCTTGTTTGATTCTTTGGTCGACCGTATTGTCCGTGCCCCTATGCGATTCTTTGATACAACTCCTGTGGGTCGTATCCTAAACAGATTTGGTAAAGACGTTTCCGTAATCGATCTTCAACTTGCTCGTTCTGCCAGTTTCTTGATTGAGTGTGTCACTGCCATTATTGCTGCTACTGTTGTTATGTCTGCTATTACACCGGAATTTATTATTACTGTCATCCTTATTGGTAAGTTATTGGCATGCTTTTTTATATACACATATCAAGCTAACATGGTCACAACTAGGTGCTTTATATGTTCTCATTGGTTTATTCTACCTTCGTGCGTCTCGTGAGCTCAAGCGTCTGAACTCTGTCAGTCGTTCCCCTATTTATTCTCAGTTTACTGAATCTCTGATCGGTGTTACTACCATTCGTGCCTATGGTGTCGAAGAACAGTTTATGATTTCAGTCTTTAAAAAGCTTGATAGTTATACAACATCATATTATTTCCTTTGGATGGCTAACCGCTGGCTTTACGCACGTATCGAGTTTGTTGGTGCATTTGTTACCCTTTCTGCTGGTGTATTCTTGCTTATAAACATCAACAGAATCGACGCAGGTGTTGCTGGTATCTCATTGTTCTATGCTCGTAGTTTCTTAGAATATGTGTATTGGTTCATACGTCAGTATACTCAAGTTGAAATGAACCTCAACTCAGTTGAGCGTGTTCAAGAATACCTTGAAATTGATCAAGAAGCACCCGCTGTGATCGAAGGTCACCGCCCTCCCGCTGCATGGCCTACAACCGGTGCTATCGAAGTGAAAAACCTTGTTGTCCGTTACGCCCCTGAGCTTGACCCTGTCTTACACGGCATCTCCTTTTCTACAAAGGCTCATGAAAAGATTGGTATCGTCGGTCGTACTGGTTCCGGTAAAAGTACGATGGGTCTCAGTTTCTTCCGTTTCTTGGAAGCCAGCGAAGGATCGATTAGCATTGATGGAATTGATATCGCAAAGATTGGCCTCGAAGATCTTCGTTCAAAAATCACTATTATTCCTCAGGACGCTGTCTTATTTAATGGCACTATTCGTTCTAACCTTGATCCATTTGACGAGCACACTGATGAAGCTGTCTGGGAGGCTTTGGAACGTGCACATCTCGCTAACCCAGCTGACCGAGCTAAGCATTTGGCTGGTCCTGGATCTTCTTCCAGCTCTGTAGACACTGAAGAAAACCGTGCTCCTTCTTCTATTGTCAGTTTATCCCAAAAGGTGAGCGAAGGGGGTAGTAACTTTTCTCAAGGCCAGCGACAATTATTGTGTCTTTCTCGTGCTCTGCTTAGAAACAGCAAGGTTATCATTATGGATGAAGCGACAGCTAGCGTTGACTTTGAGACCGATACAAAGATTCAGGCCACCATTCGTGAAGAGTTTACAAACTCTACTTTACTCTGTATTGCACATAGACTCCGTACGATTATTGATTATGATCGTGTCTTGGTACTCGACCAAGGAAATATTATTGAATATGATACACCTTATAATCTATTGTGTGGTAACTCTGGGACTGGTGTCTTTAAATCTATGTGTGAGCAATCTGGTGAATATGATATCCTTCTCACCATGTCTAAAGAATCTCAAGCTCATCAACTTGAAGAACAAAGATCTGATGATCACTCCAAGATTTATTAATAAAAACCTCTGTTTGTAAATTGACTATCGTAGCTAATCACAAATTGCCTTTTTTGAATCATCTGTCAATGAAATTATTGGGTTACGCTAACCTATAAAAGATCTCAAATTGTCCTAAACAAATGATCTTTATTTATGTGTGTTTATGACTTTTTTCATACGGATATTTTGTGCAAGTAATACTCTTGAATACACATTGCAAGATGTAATAAAGCCAGCTGTCGATTATTATTACTGATAAGAACTATATAAAAATAGTTGGCTGAGAATTTTGTCATTTTCACAATAAAATGCCCTGAGCCACACGATAGTCACTAAATTAAGCTACAGGCTTCTTTTTATAGCAAAGTTGGCTTTCTTTAACCTCTTCTCTCTCTCTCTTTTTTTCTTGGTTCAAAGAAATATATAAATATATACAAATATGGGTTATCACAAAGTATCTGAACCAGAAGATATAACAAACCAATACACACACAGTGGAGAGGAAGCAGTCCCTTTAACAAGTTCAACAAAACTGACAACAGAAAAACAACAAACCATTACGGATGAGGTTCCACCTCACTTGGAGCCTTACTTACAAACACAGCCCACCTTTGGACTCACTGATGACCAAGTTATCGAAAGAAGAAACCGGTTTGGAAGAAATGAACTGACAGAAAAGAAAAGAAATAAACTGTTGCATTTTTTATCGTTCTGTAAGCATAAAGATAACAGTCCAGAAAAGGAAATCTTAACCTTTCTATTTAGTTACAGGAGCCATTTCATATCTAATGGAGATATCCCTTATATTGACAGCCTTAACAAAGGACTGGCTTGATTTTGGCATCATTTTGGGCATGTTGATCATCAATGCAATCATTGGATACGTAGAAGAAAGTCGAGCCGAGTCAGCGATTGCGTCCTTAAAAGACAGTCTGGCACTGCACTGTCGATGTTGGCGTAACGGTCAGTTGACAGAGATAGCTTCGCGAGATATAGTTGTTGGAGATATTATCGTCCTGAGACTTGGAGACATTGTACCTGCCGATGCAAAACTGCTAGGTATTGGTGCCTCAGGGGAAGCAATTGAGACAGACATTCAAGTAGACCAGAGTTCGCTCACAGGTGAATCACTGCCAGCCAAAAAGAAGCCAGGCAGCTTGATCTACTCATCCTGTGTGGTGAAGCAAGGCCAACAGCAGGCCATCGTTGTTCGTACTGGTCCCGACACATTTATCGGAAGAACTGCCAGCTTGATCACAGTGACTACGGATTCTGGAAGATTTCAAAAGGTTATAAACTATATCGGCAACTTTTTAATCATCATCTCCATTGTCTTGGTCCTGATCTTGTTTGTGTATGACTTGATTGAACAGAGAAACACGACGGGCTCAATCTCTGGTGATCAAGTGTTGGCTATTCTTAATGAAATGGTGGTGCTTACCATCGCTGCGTAAGTCAGATGAACAAGAAAAGAAGAACTATATTAATTTTATATATAGTATTCCCGTTGGTTTACCCACTGTCATGTCAGTTACCATGGCGATTGGAGCAAAGCAGCTAGCAAAGCGTCAAGTTATCGTCAAGCGATTAACAGCCGTTGAAGAGTTTGCTTCAGTTTCTATTCTTTGCAGTGATAAAACAGGCACCTTGACAAAGAATGAATTAACCTTTGACGAGCCTTATCTTGCTGGATCTTATTCTAAAGACGATATCTTGCTCTACTCTTATTTAGCTTCTGAAGTAGCTACTGATGACCCTATCGAATTCGCAGTTAGAACCGCTGCTGAAACCCATCATCCTCAAGTGATGAACGATGGCAGCCACACAGTTCAGGGATACAAGATCACCTCCTTCAAACCCTTTAATCCAGTTGATAAAACCGCTCAAGCAACTGTTCAAGATACCGCAACGCTTACCACCTTTCGTGTTGCCAAGGGTGCTCCCCCTGCAATTCTCAAGATGGTTGGAGGAAATAAAGAAGCAGAGGAGATGGTCAATTCTTTTGCCAGTCGTGGTTTAAGATCTTTGGGCGTTGCTCGTACGATCAATGGCATGGAAGACTGGGAATTGATTGGCTTACTTAGTTTTATTGATCCTCCAAGGAACGACTCTGCGGAAACATTAGCTGAATGTCAAAGATATGGTATCTCTGTCAAGATGATCACAGGTGATCAAAGAGTGATTGCTAAAGAAGTAGCAGGAAGATTGGGAATGGGCCAGAATATTATGGATGCAGATGAATTAGTAGACCCCAGTAAATCAGAGCAGGAAATCTCGGATATGTGCTTGTACTCTGATGGTTTTGCCAGAGTCATTCCAGGTAAAGAAGAAGAAAAAGAAAAGAAAAGAAGACTAAGATATTATTTATAGAACATAAATACAAAGTGGTTGAATTACTCCAAGAACGTGGATATTTTGTAGCAATGACAGGAGATGGTGTTAATGATGCACCAGCACTCAAGAAGGCCAATGTTGGTATAGCTGTCGCAGGTGCTACAGATGCTGCTCGATCTGCCTCAGACATTGTGTTGTTAGAACCAGGTTTATCAGCAATTATTGATGGTATCAAAACATCAAGAGTCATCTTTCAACGTCTCCAGTCGTATGCTCTATATAGAATAACGTCTACCATACACTTTTTACTTTTTTTCTTTGTTATTACGCTTGCAGAAGATTGGAAGATGCCACCTGTATTCTTGATTTTGATCTCTTTACTGAATGATGCAGCAACACTTATTATGGCTGTAGATAACGTCAGTATCTCACATTCACCCAACATGTGGAGACTAAGGCTTTTGATTGTGCTTTCATGTGTTCTTGCGGTTGCACTATCTTTATTTTCATTTGCTCACTTTTATATATTCCGTGACGTTTTACATGTAGCACCTGAAGAGCTCTCCACCATCATGTACTTGCATATATCTTCTGGTAAGTTGAATATGTGTGTGTGTATACATATGTTTGACATGTGCTTTATTGGTCCACTTTTTATTATAGCACCTCATTTTGTGATCTTTTCCACACGTACAAACACATTCTGGTGGAAGAGTATGCCCTCACTTGTCTTTAGTGTCATCGTATTGGGAACTCAGGTTATTGCTCTCTTCTTGTCTGTCTATGGTGTTGGTCAAAGCCAAAACATTTCAGGAATAGGATGGCCACGCGGTTTGATTATCATTGCCATCTCTTTGGCTATTTTCCTTATTATTGACTTGATCAAGGTCCTGATTATATTTATTTGGGAAAAGATCGAAAAGAATCCTTCAACAACATCAACATTTGCTACCTCTAAGAAAAAGCCAACAACCAAGGCTGCTGCGTTCATTCAACGATCGAGATTTGGTTATGATAGAGCGATGAGACGTGAATCTGATAGTTCTATTAAATCATATTAAGCGTCCAACCTTGTAAAAACCTGTAATAAAGAAATTATATATAGATATACATTCTATAATGTTTATTGTACAGTGGTAGTACACAGTATGTGTATATTATCAATTGATGATGTATTCTATTGATTTCTACCATTACAAGGAGCAACGAGAAATAACCTAGTGTAATGCCCATTTTTGGGGAAAATAGATACAATAAAGAAAAGCATATGTGTGTCTATGAGACTCTTTTTTTTTTGGTAAAGAAGTAATTGATATATTTCATCCCAATTGTCTCTTTGAGAAATAATCGTGGCTAAAAAGGAGTGTGATTCATGTGATATTAATAAAGAGCCATCCCAAGGCAAAAAAAAAATAGTTTATATCATAGCAACAGACAGTCTATGATTTTACCCCATAAATAGGGGCGGCAAAGAAAGAAAGAAAGAAAAGAGTCTATATATGTATCTTACTACTACTTTTTTCACCATTAAACTTTAATTGATCACACGTACTCTAGTCATTCTGTAATTCTTATTGGACGATAATTATTCGTTTTTACTGCCTCAAAAAGCTTTTTTTTTTTTATAATTCAACTCTTTCTTTTTTCTTTCCTTTCTTTGAACCTTGTTTAAGCCCTATTTTTTTTTATTTTATTTATTACTTAAATGGTAGACTTTCCTGCTTCATTAGTAATGGAAGACAACTTTCAGACATGCGACTCACCTTCAGGCTCTTCTACATCAGAACCACATGACGAGACTCATAATACCACACAACCATTATCATATATGGACCAATCCTTTTTTCATAAATTAAATCAACTGACATCAGACAATCCTTTATTCTTTATGCAACCACAAAGTAATAACAATACTATTTCACCTGTTACGACAGCTATATCCACATCCCCAAATACTGTCTTCACTTCTACTTTCGTTGACCCACTTTCACCAAATAATAACAACAAAAATGAACCAACATCATCATCATCCAATTTTTGGCCAGATTTTAATCATGTAAACTATTCAAAAACGATATTTCATCATATAATAACAACCATCATATAGGCGATTCCTGATCTTGCAAAGAATTATACAAATCATATTACAGGATATTCTTTTAATTCAAGGTACATTTATATATAATATAAATGATAAGTTAAACAAGAGGAATAACTTTCTTAAAAGGTCACCTCAGATGGATACTCATCAAAATAAACCATTGCCTGGGTGAGATATGATACATGAAAGAAATACAAAAAAAAACTTACTATTATTATTATTATTATTATTATAGAATGCAAATCAGAGTATTGGGTGTGCCTCAGACAGGTGCCAAGTCTCGTGTGGAGACACAAATAAAGTTATGTATTCAATTAGTTACTGATGACGGAGACAAAGCTCAACAATGGTCTCATCTAAAGTTACCCGAACATATGGTCGCTAAAGAAAAATTAAAACGACAAATCCTATTATCCACCGCGCCCAACGGTTCAAAGATTGCAAATATTGCTGGCTTAGATAATTCAACAGTTCATCCTGAAAAAATGCTTTATCTGTCAGCAAGGGTTATTTGTGCCAGTGATCCATCTCGAAAAGTAGTTACTTGTCTTGGTTGCATTCAACGAGAGGTATACATCTGTTATCATCATTATTGTTATTCTAATTCATAAAAAATATATAGCGTAAACGATCTCAAAGAAGAAAAGAAAACAAAAAAGTTGATTCAGAGGAACAACAAAAGTTGGATGATGAGAAATCTATAGCAAATGAAGAACAAAAGATCTTGTTGTTCAATTGCTCAGAAGTAGTAGACTTTAGCTCGGGTGACACCATACTTCCAACTAGAATCACTTGCTACTGTCGACATCACAATGAACGAGTTGGATTCTGGTAAAGAAGAATACATGACTGATATCAATCAATCCCTAATTATTATACTTAGTATTTATTTTGAAATGAATGATCACACTGGCAAACAAGTTGCCACGGGTATATCGCCTCCAATCATGATAACTGATGATCACAAGTCAAACAAGCTTAAATCTGGTAGAAAAAGGCCTAGAACAGACATCGACAGTTCATCTTCTCATTTTACAACTTCTTCCTTTGATTCGAGACATATCGGCAGCACCTCATCAACACCTTCAGTCCTCCCCAGACAATTTCATAACCATTATCAGATACAACCCCGTCCTTCTCCAGAACTGACTAAGATAAATGAGGTCTCTTCTTTCTTATCACCCGAAGTGCTCGGTACACCTCCCGAACGGCCTTTACTCCAACGTCTTATTCCTAATGAAGGACCAACCTATGGTGGCATCGAGGTCACTCTTCTCGGCTCAGGATTTCGTTCAGGCTTGACTTGCATGTTTGGAGATGTAGCTGCTTCTAGTACACACTACTGGTCCCCAAATACACTTGTGTGTATCTTACCACCTGCCGCGGATGTAGGTACTGTCGTCGTATCCTTCAAAGAGTACCCGCTCGTGATGGATAGTCAAGATGTTATGCTGTTCACTTACTACAATGAAAACGACCGTGCTCTTATGGAACTCGCTCTTCAGGTTGTTGGCCTCAAGATGACGGGCAAAGTAGAGAATGCGAGAGAAATTGCCATGCGTATCGTTCAAGGAGGAGCAAACAACAACGACAGCCAAACTCAAAATAACACAACGACTCACGGCAATCAGCCTCAGCAAACCAATCTAGAACGCCACATCATGCAAGTGCTTGAAGTCATGACTACCTTCCGTGATGTGGACCCAGCTGATGTTTCCATCACCAGCGCCCAAGGCCATACCATGCTTCATTTTGCTGCTATGCTTGGATTTGCACAGCTGTCCGAGATGCTTATTCGTCTTGGTTGTAACACAAATATAACGGATAAAAACGGATATACTGCTTTACACTATGCCGCATGGCATAATCATCAAAACGTGACTGCTGTCCTATTAGAAAAGGGCTCGGCAGATCCAGAAATATCAAACAGATGGAACAAGAAGCCTCTACAGCTCACGGATGACCCGACAATTCGTTATATGCTCTGGAACCATATTCCTGCCGATGACGATTACTACTCTTCTGATTCGGAATACGGATATGATTCATCTGATATGCTAAGTGCAGACATTGATACCTCATTTGATGAAGACGATGAGGAAGCCAGTGTCTGGTTAAGTGATGCTGATGTAGCAGAAGATGAAACAAAGAATGTCAATTGGGAACAATATAGTTATTTATCAGACTCTGATGATTCATTGGACGAGCAACACGAGCAACCACATCTGATCACAACAAACTATGGCGAAGGCTTACGGAGCCGCAAGAGACGCATCACTCAACAACCATTCATTCAGTACTTGAAAGAAATAGAAACAGCATCCCATTCACCTGAAGAGATCATGGACGCAGAGCCGCTTCATGATGTTGATCCGCCTACAGATTACGAAGATGAAAAGATTGTACCCAAAGAGATGAGCTGGATGCAGCGCACACTCTCTCACTTTCAACCAGCGGCGCCCAACGATTTATTACAAAACATCAAAAACAATATTCCTGCCAAGCCTACTGATCTTAATCTCAAGAATATTGCAGATCACATCCTTCAATTCCCTAGTCGACCTGCTTCCATGATGTCTGGTTTGTTTTCAAACAACAAGACGCATCAACAAGAAGAACCAGAACAAACATTGGCTTGGTATATGGCACTAGCCTATGCTATGGGTGCTGGAAGTTTAGTAACAGAAGATGATAAAGAAGATAACCACAGTGTAGCCTCTTCAACGACAAATCAAGAAGAATATGCAGTAGCTGTAAGCAAACGACGAGACAGAAGACTCTATTCTTTCTGGGTGCCAATGCTTTGCCGTAAGTTTCTTTTTTTTTATTTTATTTTATAATGAATACTAATTATAAATATAGTAATGATAATATGGCTTATATTCCAATTCGTATCCTCTCACCCGGGATTAATGGATACAATTATTGGCATTGCAGGCTTTAGAAGACAGTATCTTACCATTCATTAAATTATCTAGCATACCCTTACGTCCTTTATCATTCATTACTTATTTACTATTATTGTACTTCCAAAGAAAAAGAAATAATATGTGGAGCATTGTGTACTTTTCATCTATAAATAACCAGATTACTACGGATGTTTGTTCTGTGTTCCTGGGTTCGTCTGTGACTGTGTATTAAAAAGCCACTGGTTTCTAGAAACAAAGGAACGCGCGCGAGTGCGTGCGTGCGGAGGAATTCATAAAAAAAAAAAAGTTCTAACAATTTCTTTCAAAACCTTTCCCTTCATTCACAATGTCTTCTCTCGACGCTCACGTTTACAAATATCTCTTATCCAAGGGATACAACGAAGCAGCCGAATCCTTAAAGAAGGCCAATTCTTCTGTAAGCTTAACTTTTTTATTTGCATGAAGTCAGAAATTGACAACATTTATTGTTTATATAGGTCACCAAAGAAAAAGCAAAAAAAGATCTTGCTGCGATCTTTGAAGCTTATAAAAACAAGTAAGAAACATAATTACACTGTGCGTATATATATATACTTACACATGTGTAGAGAATCCAGTGACAGCGATTCCTCTAGCTCTTCTTCTAGCTCTGAATCATCCAGTGAAGAAAGTTCCTCTTCAAGCGATTCTTCCGATTCTGAATCTTCTGATGAAGAAAAAGAAAGCCCAAGTTCTGAATCTAGTTCATCCTCTTCTAGCTCTGAATCTAGTTCATCCTCTTCTAGCTCTGAATCTAGTTCATCCTCTTCCAGCTCTGAGAGCGAATCATCCTCTGACGAAGAAGAAGAAAAGAAGGAGTCCAGCAGCTCCAATAGCCAATCGTCTTCTGATGACGTTGAAATGAAGGAAGCCGAAAAGGAGTCTAGCTCTGATAGCAGCTCAAGCTCCAGTTCCGAAAGCGAATCTTCTGACGATGAAGAAGAAAAGAAGGATGAATCTAGTTCATCTTCTTCCAGCTCTGAGAGCGATTCTTCCTCTGACAGTGAATCATCTGATGAAGACGTGGAAATGAAGGAAGCCGAAAAGGAATCAAGCTCTGAAAGCAGTTCAAGTTCTTCCAGCTCTGACAGTGATTCATCTGATGAAGAAAAGGAAGAAGAAAAGAAAGAAGAAAAGAAAGAAGAAAAGAAAGAATCTGAATCGTCTAGTTCCGAAAGCTCTTCTGATAGCTCAAGCTCTGACAGTGACTCATCTGATAGTGAAGAAGAAGAGAAGAAGGAAGAAAAGAAGGAGGAATCTAGCTCTGACAGTGACTCAAGCAGCTCTGATAGCGATTCTTCTGACAGTGACTCATCTGACAGTGAAGAAGAAGAGAAGAAGGAAGAAAAGAAGGAGGAAAAGAAGGAAGAATCTAGCTCTGATAGCGACTCAAGCAGCTCTGATAGCGATTCTTCTGACAGTGACTCATCCGACAGCGAAGAAGAAGAGAAGAAGGAGGAAAAGAAGGAAGAGTCTAGTTCTGACAGTGACTCAAGCAGCTCTGATAGCGATTCTTCTGACAGTGACTCATCCGACAGTGAAGAAGAAGAGAAGAAGGAAGAAAAGAAGGAGGAAAAGAAGGAAGAGTCTAGCTCTGATAGCGAATCAAGCAGCTCCGACAGTGACTCATCTGACAGTGACGAAGAAAAGGAAGAGAAGAAGGACGAGAAGGGTGAATCAAGTAGCTCTGACAGTGATTCAAGTTCCGACAGTGATGACTCTTCCAGCAGTGATAGCTCAAGCTCAAGCTCTGAAAGTGAATCATCCGATGATGAAGATACAAAGATGGAAGAGGTCGAAAAGGAAGTTGAAAGCACAAAAATTGAAAAGCGTAAAGCAGATGAATCACCTGCTGAAGAACCAGCATCCAAGAAAACCATTGTTACAGCCAACGGTGTAGCTAAGCCAAAGGGAAAGAAACAACCTGGAACGCCATTTCAAAGAGTTAAACCTGAAGAAGTAGAGTTTGCTGATGAAAGATTAAAGGATAACTCTTATGAGGCTAAGGGAGGATCTGACGTAAATTCATATGGTTGGAAAGCTTCCCAAGATTTGAGCAAAGTACGTGGAGACAAGTTTAGAGCAGAAAAGAACAAGAAGAAGAGAGGATCTTACCGTGGAGGACAGATCACGTTCGAAAGCCACAGCATTAAGTTCAATTAATTTTTTTAATAGAAGAAAAAAAAACGTAAATAGTATACATTCTTTCCCAAATATATCACATCTTTAGAGAAAATTATGTTTTTATTTACTTTTTTTTTTTGTACTCTGTGAGTTTATTCATTCATTGACAATGCTCCTTGCCTTTCAAGGAGAATTGTATCCAAGTTCTTGAAAGCTTTCTCTAAGCGTGTGGAATTATCCATGACTGTCATTTCAGGACACTTGTAAATGTAAAGACGCTATAAAAGATGAGTTATATGAGATCAGCTTTCTTTCTTTCTTTACCTCTGGATCTGTATCAGGTATGATATTATTCTTATTGTTTATTTTACACATGTCAGCTAAAGTATCAAGCATTCTTCCAACAGTAATTTTCTACAATGAGAAAATAGATCAGATCATGTTATGTCGTTGCATCGCTTTGTTACCTTATCAAAAAAGACGGATAAAGAATCTGCAAACGATTCCTTTGGACACTGTACATAAATGTATAGACGAGAAGCGACCGGAACAGATAAATCTCCCTTTGCTTGAGACTTCATCTTCATGAGTTCCACCATACTACCGTTTTTACTCTTGACAGGCACTGGTTTAATAGTTTGTACTTTTTCTATCTTATTCGTCACCTTGAATGTTTTAGCTACTTTTTCCTGTGCTGCCAGCTTTCGTTCGGCTTTTCTCTTTTCATCTGCAAGTAGAGATTCACAGCTGTGTGCGGACGGATTTCTGTGTCTGATGGATATGTTTGTAACAGCCTTTGAAATGCCAAATTATATGTTACCTTAAACAAAAGTCTTGTCTGCAACCATCACATCTTACAGGACCAATGCGTGGATCTATATTATAACAGCCTTGAACTGTGCATTTTCGGTCAAATTCTACCTTCGAGTTGGGTTCCTGATAGAGATAGATTTTGCAGTCTGATTCCAAGTGCTCTTTAAGCTGAAATAAATAAAGGGAGAGGGGTCTAGTCTTTAGGAATAAAGGGGAATTTGAGTTTACTTACAGTCTGCTCGGGACTTAACTTTGGTAAACTGGGTGGGTTGATTAGATTTAAACATTTATGACACTGTATGAGTTGCTTGTCCACAAGATTCCACTGTGAGCAATCATGATTCAATGGTAGTCTATGTTTTTCACTTTACACATAAACCAAGCAAGTTACTACTTTATTGCTGTCATACAAAAGTATTCTTTCAACCATACCAAAACACATGTTTACACAATGGACACACTATGGGTAAAAAATCTAACGAGTTGCAATGAGAAAGGTTGCAATGTTGACCAACATTAGGTAATTCCATTTTAAGAGAAAAAGGGGAAAAGAGAGAGAAAGGGAGAAAGATCTACTACTTTTTTTTTTATTATACACACACAGATGATCTTAGGCAACAGTGACTGATTCTGCCTTTTTTGCTGCTTTTTCTGCAATCTTTGCTTGTACTTTTTGTTGGCGAAGTATTTTTGCCTTTAATTCAAGTGCTTTTTCACTAAACAAATTCTTGTCCTTTGTCTCTAATAAGTATTTATCCAATCCACCCTTTTTGTCAATAGTACGCAAGACGGATGTTGTTACTTTGAGTTCAATAAACTTTGAGAGTGTCTCTGAATACAAGTTTTTGTTTTGAACGTTGGGTAACCAGCTGCGTCTTGTCTTTTTCTTTGAGAAAGGATTCTACATTCGAGTGATAATTAAAGATTGAACATGATAAATGATTAAACAATCATTACATTGTTACCAAACTGAATATGCTTTCCTCCAAATAAACCACGTTGAGCACGCTTAAAAGTGGCTCTAGCAAGAGCATAGGCTGGTTCTGCAGACAACATTTTTTCTTGTAAAAAATAAAAAAAAATAAAGAAGGGGTAAATTGCCTATCAGTCACACAGACACACACAGGCAAAGACACAACACACCCTTTTCAAAAGTGACTCGTTTTATGACGGACTTTGCCCTTTTCCTTTTTTTACTAAATATGATAGATACACCAGAATTTATATGTAGTCATCGAAGAATTGAGGTACGTTTGATGTTACGCCAAAGTAAATAACTGTATATGTTAATCAACGCAAAAGCATAGAATGGAGAAGTACTCTATCAAGTAAAATGGGTTGGATATGATTGTGAAGATACAACTTGGGAGCCAGAGGATGTTGTTCAAGAGTAAATTAGAGAAACAGTTTTACAATCAGTCATTCTAATCAGCGTTTTAGAGAATGGCCAGAACTACTACAAGCTTATTTAAATGATATAAAGAGAAATGCACCTAGTAAAATGTATGATTTCAAGTCTTCACAGCAAGAGCAGAGTGATGCGCTTTTTGAGTATTTGGAATCGATAGAGGATTGGGAAGAAGCTGTTGATGAGATTGTATATATGGAAAAATGTAAAGTGCCTGGTTATTTGGTCTATGTGAAATGGTAAGTTCATAATGTGACGGGTAACTATAAGATAATATAATAATAAATAGGAAAGATGGCACCCGTTCAGTACATCATTCTAGTCAAATTAATGAAAGATGTCCACAGAAAATGATTGACTTTTATGAGAAGCATCTCGTAAAGGCACCACTTTCAAAGCAATGATAATAAAATATAATAATTACACAATCCTTCTTTTTTTTTTTTCTTTTTTGTATAAAAGCATCGTTGACGAATATCAATGTATTTCTATTGATAAACTGCGTATATTCTTTAGACTGTTGATTCTTATGCGTGCTTTGGTAAACGAGTGTAACCATGAGCCTGTTGCTAAGCATGTCGACAAGGCAACCGACATGGATGCACTCAGTACATATGCTGACTAAGATTTCTCAAATATTTGTTTGGAAAAGACAAGTATATCGACTTAAAGGACTCTGGCAACATCTTTTAGAAAGCGTCCAAGGTTGGTTTTAGAAAAGGGTACATGTAAAACATATTTTATTTGTTTATTTTATTTTCTGGAATGGTTACTATAGAATAACACAACGAGCCTTTTTTAAATATAGAATGGAGTCTTTATGGTCGTATTACTACTACTGCTACTGCTACTGCTACTATTACTATTGCCATTGTTTATATTGTTATTATTAATATTAACAGTAGTCGTCATGTTTAAGACCTCATGGCTTTTTGTGTCATATGGTATAGCTTCATCATCTTCCATAAAGAATTGAACCTCGTCATCTTGTTGAGGAGGTAGAGGATCATCTTGTTGTTGAGGATGATGTGAGTAATTGTTGCTTTCGTGGTTACTGTTTCCGCCTGGAATGTTTATTGCCTGTGTTGTAGGTGTGTTTAATAGTCTATCGTCATGATCTAATGATTCATTTTGTTTTGTTAAGAAAGGTACTTTCCATATTTGTTGATTGTCTGATAGCCAATCATTATTAGCTCCTGTTGGGCTCATCGAGTAATAGCGTTGTTGTTCCTGTTCTTGTTGTCTTAATTTTCTAGCCTGTAGCTCAGTGGGCGTGAATAAGTCATTGAGAGAAGAAGGAAGCATAGCATCATTCAAGTCAAGTCCTCCATCATTATCTAATGTGTTGTTCAAGTAGTTATTATTGGATGAGTTTGGATGCCAATAATTTTGATTTGTTTCAGGTATGCTTGAACTAAAGTTACTATATCCGTTGTTTCTTGGATGCAAATAAGTACGACTGCTGCTGCTACTCGTACTGCCAAATAAGAGATGATCGGATGATTCACGCGGAGAAGAGCGTAAGCCAATGAAATCGGCTGAGATCATATTTGTGCGTGGGCTTTGGTTGCGCCATAATGAAGAGGATTGATCGTTGAATTGTTGATGAAACAAGGATACGGCAGGAGCAGAGGAAGCAAAGGGGTCACTGCTATTTAAAAATGACGGTCCTAGACTGTTGCTCATCGTGCGTCTTCCCAGAAAGGATAGGTTGGGTGGAGTATTGGCAGTGAGAGTATTTGTTTTAATACCAATCGTACCAGCACTGGTACCATAAGGAGACATTGTATGTAATAATGCACACTTTGTACCAAATTTGCAATTTCCTTTAATAAAGTATTTACAAACTGCACTTTCTGATGAAAGATCTGAGTTATGGGAAAATGTACAATTTGCTCCTGCTGTGCATGTTCCTTGTTTAAAAAACTTACAAGGTACATGTGATAAGTTGGACTCTATATGTTAAAATTGAGTTATATATTGACAGCATAGGTTTATATTATTTACGCTTATTATTATTATTACTATTATTGTTAAGACCGCTGCTGACTGTCTTTTGTGGGGAAGAAGCATAGAGGTTGTCTGAAATAGTATTATTGTTATTTGATGTTGCACTGGTAGCAGGAATAGATTGTGTACGCGACCTCTTGAATTGAAATGATTGAGAGGGTGAACTTTTCGAGAGTAAGCCAAGACTATAATCAGGTGAGAGTAACAAATTAGGATCTGACATGGATGTGTATTAATAAGGTAAAGAGAAGAAAGGGGGAAGAAGAAAAAAAAAAAAGAGAGAGAAAAAGAGTAATATTGTCTATAAATAAATAAGGGGACAAATAACTAATCAAAATGATTGGCTATGAATTAAAAAGTCATGCGTTACCCAAGATGAAGCACATACATACATAAATACATACACACACAAACATATATATATATATATATATATATATATATATATATACACTATATAAAGTGTATCAATTACTGCGTATTGATAATCTCTCTCTCTCTCTCTCTCTTTCTCTCTGCATCACATAATTACTATAAATTATTTTATCATTACTATACATAGTTGATATTATAGAAAAAAGGCTTTGATGGTCATTCCCTCTTTCTTTCTTTTTTTTTGTTTGTTTATTTAATAACAGTAAAAGAGGAAATATATCCAAATATATATATGGTTATATTATATGTTTTATTTCTAGTCATTGTTATATTTGACAAGACAATGGATTCCAGTTGAGTGGGAAAAAAATAAAATAAAGAGAGAGAGAGAGAGAGAGAGAGAGAGAGAGAGAGAGAGAGAGATGATCCTATTTAAAATCAGACTTTAATTTATAGGAACGGGCATATCCTCAGTTCACTTTTGGGGTAAAGTAGCATTTTCTAGTTGTGCCTCAAAAGGCTCTTGACAACAATAAAGAATAACATATAATTGTGTCCATGAGAATATACAAGTGACAGACAATATAAGTAAAGGGTTGATCCTTGTGTGTGTACTTTACTGATTGCCTATCCCACACAGTCTGTTGGGGATTATTTCAAAGTTAACACTTGTTAATCCCACAATAGAAGAGCGTGGAGAGTATTGTCCATGTCTATCTGCTTAAAAGGCTCATAATGATTATACACACAAAAATACCAGTCGTATAAACTAATTGTATACTTTACAAAGAGGTGTTTGTTATTCAAACAAATACATATGTATGATCAAAGCACAATAATTTTTGATTTGAAAGCAATATTACTGAGCAAACATCACCATTTACAGTCCCCTTTAATCCCGCTCACTGTCTAATGTTAACAAGTGCTATTGAGCTTTGTACCGAGTTCTTGTTGAAATAAGCTGATTATTAACAACCATGCCTCCTTTTATTATGCTTCCTATTATCAGTTATATATCTAACAGGGATCCAAGACAGCAATATATTTCAGAGGAAACAACCATCATGCCTTTTATTTCGGGATATCAAAATTTTATCACGCCACAACACATACGATTTACAGTGCTCATAAATAGACAACACCATTCTACGCTGATCTTATCCTTTTTCTCTTATATTACATAACCATGGTCTCTCCTGTTTCGTCAAAATATGCCATTTATCAAAGTGATAGTGAAGTGGTAATGCATGTCGCAATATCAAGATCTACCAAAATCTGACTCTCCTTTATTTATAGCGACCCAAAGGTATTATTAAAGATAATGCACCAATGCGTTTAAGAATGGAAGCCTTTGTAAAGCATCTTCAAAAGACTATCTGTGAAGGAATAGAAGAGATTGATGGTAAGGGTAAATTCACTCGCTCCGTTTGGGAACGTCCAGAGTTTGGCGGTGAAGGCATCACCTGTGTTCTGTCCGATGGTGCTGTCATGGAAAAGGCAGGTGTTGCCGTATCTGTGATCTACTCTGAACTGAATCCAGAAGCCATCCGGCAAATGCGTGAGGACCGTGGTAAGGATATTGATGCTGACGGTATCGTCCCTTTCTTCGTCACTGGTATTTCACTCGTCATGCACGCAAAGAATCCAAATGCGCCTACGGTCCATTTGAACTATAGATACTTTGAAATCATGAATCCCGATGGCTCTCCAAAGCTTTGGTGGTTTGGTGGTGGTGCTGATCTGACTCCTGTTTATCTCTATGAAGAAGATGCTGTTCACTTTCACAAAGTCTACAAGGAAGGTTGTGATAAGTTTGATAAAGACTATTACCCTCAGATGAAAGTAGCGTGCGATAAATACTTTTTGAATGTGCATCGAGGAGAGGCACGAGGTATCGGTGGCGTCTTCTTCGATGACTTCAACTCCAAGCCAGCAGAAGAGATATTTGCCTTTGTAAAAGAACTTGGTTACAGATTTTTACCATCCTATGTGCCCATCTTGGAAAAGCGAAAGGATATGCCGTTTGATGATGAAATGGTGCGCTGGCAACAGATACGTCGTGGTCGATATGTCGAATTCAATTTACTTTGGGACAGAGGTACCAAATTTGGCTTGTCTTCCCCTTGTTCTCGTGTTGAATCTATCTTGATGACACTTCCACTTACCGCTCGTTGGGAATACATGCATGAACCAGAACCTAATTCAAGAGAAGCTGAGCTTGTTAGTGTGTTGAAGCATCCTAAAGATTGGATTGCTCACTAGTTTTTATTGTATGTAAAGTCGATTGTTTTATTTTAATGTGTTTTTTTTTGTACAGAATAAAGAAGAGAAAAAAAAATAAATAAATACACTCTATGTGAATTACAAGTTCTGTTTTTACTCTATCATTTGTGCTGAGATCCTTCCTTCATCTACACTACATATTCGCACCTTTGCAATCTCTCCTACTTGTACATTTCTTTTTAGTTTGTCAATACGAATAGGAATTCCCAAATCTAATAGTGTGGCATCTGCTACTTCTATCGCACCTCCAAGTTCATTCAGGGCGACACGGTTGTCAGCTGCTATGATGCAGTCCCATTCCATTGTGTTTAAAAATCCGTCGACATTCATTCGCTGAAGCAATTGCATTATCCAGAAGCGTTGAGACTGTTGTTGAAGACCAGAGAGCTGCTTTGTACGTGCTTCTAGTGCAGGTAGAAGTTTATCCAAATAATCCTTGCTAAATGGTTCTTTTTCCTTCAGCAGACTTGCCTTTAGTTGCCAATGAATGATAAGATCACCATAGCGTCGTAAAGGAGACGTAGCCTTTGTATATCCGTCCATGATGCCCATGATCACATGAGGTTGGTCAGGTGTCGTACCAAATGTAGCAGGAGGAAGGGCGGCTCTAACCTTTATCATGTCTTGATATCTTACAAAACCTGTTATTGGATCCCGAGCTGCATATAGTTCTTCTCTTTTGCGAAGGTCTTCAGGCGATGAATCAGGTCTCCACTGTTGTCCACGGTAAATAATATTGACTCCATTATCCCTGGCATATTTGCTGGCAATACGTCCTCCGATAATCATCGTTTCTGCTACCATCAGGCGTGCAGGAGAGAAAAGTGATTTATCCAGGCTGACTTGTATTGGTGGTAAATGTGAAGCGTATTCAGGCTTTGAGAATCGGAGCGGTGGCAGGTCTAGATTGTCCAAAATTCGCACGACAGGTGATGGTGAGGCAAAGGCAATAGCTCCATTGCGAGTACGAGCTGCAGTATGCTTATCAGCAAGGTCAAGGATGTCAAGGATATCGTGTTCATAACGTGGTGAAAATGTTGAATGTTGTTGAGTATCATTCTGGGTAAATGTAGCACTGGAAGGATGTGAGAATGTCTTTGAGAGGTTGATAAGAGGGTCTTTCTTTATTTCCACTTTTCCTTCCAGGAACTTGTCTAAATCATCATAGTATATCTTTCTCACATTTCTCACCAAGCTTGGTCTCACTTTGTAATCCAAAAGGTTGCCTTGATTATCAATTTTGGCACTAAATGTGAAAGCATATTGCGAACCATGTTTGTTCTTTTGAGCTGTTGAACCCAAACTGAACTTTTTACCAGATAAAGTGTCAGACAGCATAGGGAAATGGCATTCAGGTAAATAGACTGTCTGCACTTTCTGCTGCATGTCCTGTGCTAGTTCATGGGTAGGAGGAATGTATGTTGTAGGGTCGGCAATGTGCACATGAAGCCAGGCGTTGTCACCAGGGATTCTTTCAATAGAGACACCATCATCAATTTCTTTGGCAGATGGATCATCAATTGTGTACACAGGCAAATCACCAAAATCATGTCGGATTGACTCACAGGCGTCCTGAGAATAGAGACCTCTATAGTCTCCAGCCAAGAATGCTTTGGTATATTCTTCCATTTTCCTATTATTTTCTTTTGCTCTTTCTGACCAGTATGGTTCGCCGATTTGTTCTGTTTCTTGTACTAAAAGTGTGTTTGACCATGGCTTATACATGCCGATTTCTTTCAGAAAACGAACAGCCAAAGGTCTATCCACAAACAAGTTATCGTAATACTTCAAACCTTTCAGGATCGCTGGTACAAAGATTTCATAAGGTGACTCGATCACTACTCGTGGAGAACGGATCCAGTTGGCAATGAAGTTTATGAATTTCTTATCGGATGCTGTCAGTTGATTGGCATACATTGGCACCATATCAATACTTGATCGCGACAGGGTTCCCAGAACGGGGTCGGCGTGTGTCTTGTAAAATTCCAAGATCTTTCTTGCCCGTTCAAGAAAGTCTGTGTACGTCTTATCATTGCTTCGAATCGCTGTAATAATTTTTGAGATCTCAGTTGCCTCAGCTTTAGATCGAATCTTCCACTCTTCCGATCCCAGTACGTTATTTGTAGGCGTAAAGTGAACATTATCAGCTGCTAGGTAGGAAAAGGTAACATGACGTTGTAATGAGGTGATGTTGGTTGTTTGGAAGGCATAAGCAGTTAGATCGTTTAGTGATACTGTGTTGGAAGACGATTGGCTGAACTGAGTGTATAAACGCTCTAGTCTTGGAAAGGCGATCGCTTTGTTAGCTCTCACCAGAGACTGATATCGAGTAATGGCTCGTTGGTATTCTACAGGAATGGTTTGAAGAATACCTTCTGAATTAATTTCCGGACTTAAGCCTTGAGGGCAGATCTTGGTTACTTCAGGTAGTTTATGAAACGAAGGAATGACAAATGCGACATGATCACTTCTTGATGTATAGATCCTGCCATTTCTTAACAATATCGTCAACATTTGCAGCCTGCCACTCATCTTTCTTTGACCCACAACCATGCCACTTCGTTGTCCTGCCCTAGTTCATGTTAATCAACCAAGCCATATGCTTGTTACATTGTGTGTATACCTAAATACTTCAACATAATCACCAATATTAATAGTAGGCAGCTGTACGATCTCTAGCGCAGTTGCCTCAGAACCGAGTTTAAATTCAACCGAGTCCTCTTGTAGTTGAACAATGGAAGGAATGATTCTTTCTGCATGCTTTTGTCGAATGACTAATTGCGGAACTTGGCGAAACTTGGCAGAATGCCGGATAGCTTGGCAAGCTATCAGTCTTAGCATAACAAATAAACAATGAAAATAAAGAAATCAAAAAAAAAGTCACTTCGCCGACCCTCGCCTAATCCTGTGTGCCTGCATGTTTCGAGCTCCTACAATGTTTACTTTCCCCCTCTTTTGATTTCATTTTTCTTGATAAACAATATGAAACACAAAGGGATGTCATAATTATTTATCGAGAATATCCGTTGTTTTTCGAAACATGAAATAGGACAAGTCGTTTGATGTACTCAAGTCCTAACACTATGAGTAGTCTCATTCACTTGTATCAAAGAAGAATATCCGCACGCCAAGGAAAGTACTTATAAGCGACTTTGTTTTTTAAAAAACCCATTTTTTCTCGAGAAAACAAAGCAAAAGTACAATATTTAATATGACTACAATAGTTTTATTGCTCATACATAAAGGCAGTAAAGAGGGTGGTATCTTTTAAGCATTAAAGAAGAGATTGGCCTTGGGTAGTAACTTCACCATCAGCTTCGACGCTGTCAATATGAGGGCTTCTCAAAGACAAAGCGCTTACACTTTCATCAGGGACTTCAACGGAGAAACCCTTGATAGCACTGTTATATCTGTGGACAATCTTGGCACCAGAAGCTTCGGCAGCCTTGATTTGTTGTTCGATGATATCATCAGGAGTATCATTTTTAAAGGTAACGATAAAAGTAGAAGCTAAAGGCAATAATTGTTTATATAAATACGCGTTAATGTGTCTATATGTTATTTCTTACAGCCCATATTGAATATATATTTATGCGTGTAAATAAAGAAGAAAAAGAAGAGAGCAAATGTTACTTTTTATACTCGTAGCGTTGTTTTGATTCTTTTTAAGCCAGATGATCACATGAAGTCATTGACCAATTAAATCGACTATTTATCTAACAAGTGCGTAATCATGTTATGCATACAGTAGTTTCACTGTCAGTTTGAGGATTCTCAGTCGATAAACAATCTCTTGGGAATTACTTTTTCAGGTCTAAATGTTTATCTTCATGACACTTCAGCTTGAACAATGCATAATGACTAATCTTTTATTGGGCTTTTGTTGCATAAAATAAATAAAACATTACGTATGAACCTTGGAAATGATGGATGGTATAAATTATTTCATTGACCTTTAAGATGAGGACATGGATGTTTTATATTATCAGAAAGACAGGTCAATACTTTTAGGAATCTTTTATTCGATAATATAATAAGGGTATTTATAGTCAATGATTTGAAAGTCTACTGTATAATTTGTACCTACATGCTTGATGAATTTACTTGGGGTAATACTGGAACACTGTAAAATGACACCACAAAATCCAAAAAAAGGTAATTCTCCTCCAAACTGCAGAACAAAAGTTTACCAAGGCTATTTGTGGTTTAATTTAGAAACTACTCGAGGCTGCTATACGAGAAGATTTGAGGGATCACGACTTATGCTTTGATCTTCCCCTGATGCTTGCGTCTGGGCTTGTTCAAAATAAAGTTAGCTTCGGAACGCGCCTATTATTAGTTGTTATCACTTTTGGAAAAGGCATTCTGTTTACTATGCACAACTTACTTCATTTCTTTACACAATATTATTACTTTATATAACTACTACTACAGCATAGTATTTATCTAGTCTTTACTAGCAAAAAAATCAAAGAAAAAAAAGGGGGGTTGGCAGAGTAACACAGATGGAGTGTAACTAAGACTAGGAAATAAGCCCAAAGACGCACGATATAAACAAAAAACGCATGAAATTTATTATCCTTTATATAAAAATAAAAGTGAATAGCTTCATTACAATACAATATAAGCCATAACCTGAGTGAATAGAAAAAGTATAAAAGCCATGAAGCACTTTAGAAATAAACAAAAGTGTGAGTGTAAACGTTATTTATTGAAAATAATAGCTTCATACAACTAAGAAAAGGGTATAAAAAGAGGGAAATTTGCTCCCATCCCTTTTTTTCTCACTTTCTTTTACTCTCTTTGATCAAGGTAAGTTTTTATAAACGTACTCAGCAAGGTGATGACTGTGTGTTCAAGAATTTCTATGCAATATCTTTCTATGATGCTCAATACCTCTCCTGGACTGACAACGGTCGCTCGTTTCATCACTCAACTGGAGGCTTTCAGACAGCCAAAAGGAGAGTTATGGGACATTCGATTGGAATCTTTACAGGGAGCTGGTTATCTGAGATCACAGCTGCGACAGATTGTTAATGATGCTTCCTGCTGTCTGGCTGGCGCAAAGGGGTACATAAGCTATTTGACAATTGACAAGGCTCAGCTAATGTATACCCCAACGGTACGTCTGTTACTGCAAGTCTTTGCAGGCTGCTCTGGTATTTAATGATCTGATGGTTTTTATGGGTGCCTAGTCCTTTGTTCTGATGGTCAATGGTCAACCTGAAGAATATTGTCATAGCAGCGGTCAGAACTTTTTAAAAGTCTTTTGGCATCATTGCTGACATTTTTTTCTTCTCTAAACAGTATGATTTGTTGATATAAAACCCATAGAGCGACAAGACCATTATTAAAAGCACATTTTATAAATCATATGACACTTTGAACTATAGCATTCACGTATAAATTGAGTTACATAATGCGTTTTTCACTTGAACAGCCTTTAGTTTCCTTTTAAAAGGGCATTTTGCAGTTTGAGAGGGAGTGTTACCTTTTTTGGATTTTAGAGGATTGTATCTTTGATAAAGCATGATTCATAGTTTTAGAACCATTAAAGCAATACTTAATAAGCCAAGCATTCTGGCAATATATTCATCGTTAGAGGTAGGGTATGGTAATATTTGTAGACGTCTAATACGTGTAACGTATTCAGCTGATGTACCCATTTTTATGAAAGTAAGTTTATTGTCCAAGTAAATTTTAATTGTGATATAGCATTCACCTTGAGTGTTATAGCCAATTATAGTGACATCATTTCTCAAGCTAGTATATCTATCAACGATATCCTTGAGCGTATCTTTCATGACAATAGGTATTTTGTATTATACATCTGAGGGATCTTTTGTGTTGCCATTTCGTCTGCTTCCAATTTCCAGGGCACTTAGCTCGAATCCTATGAAATCCATCTTCTTCCAGCTGCTTTTCTTGTAATTTCTTCATATCATACATACCTGATAGATTGTATTTCGGAGTAAAAACGAAGGTGAATACTAGATGCAGCAGAAAATAATCTATTGCTACAAGCATTACCAATGATGCCATTCAACAAAACTTTTTTTCAAGAAGAAAGAGATAAAAAGCAACTGTTTTATTCTAATTTTATGCTGTCAGTTTGATCAGCAAAGACCACTTAGCTCACGTTTGATTATGAGGACATCATATTTTACATTGCCTTACATGTATAGAAGAAGAAGCACCCGTAGCATTAGCCTATTTTCAGGGTGCCTTTCTGGTGTATGTCGACAAATTTTAAATGAATTTATTTTTTTCACAGGCACAAAAATAACTTTTTTACACTCAAATTGGCTGTCACTTGAAACTTTCTCCTAAAGTTACTTCTTTTCTTGTAAACGGGCTTCTTCCCATAGGGTATTTCCATTACAGGCACAGACTAACTTGGTATTCTCAAATGCGCCAGCACTGCGAGCAATAATACCACAGAGTAAACCATTTCCACTGTGACCATCCTCAGAGGAAGGGCTAAGGTCATCTTCGTTCTCGGTGATAACCATACTTCGACCTATCACATCCCACACCTTGATACGATTACTCTCGACAATCAAGTCTCCCCAACCGCTCTCGTCTACTGTGATGTTGCCGAGGTCACCAACATGTCCGTTATGCATGTCACCATGGGGTTGATTGGTGGGATTATAGTGCTCTCCTGTAGATTTCCAGCCGCTAGATATATCACCTGATTCATGTATATGAATACCATGGTTTCCCGGCGACAGACCCTCAACGGTGATATCAATCAAACAAGTATCCTCATCAACCTGAACAAACCTCGCTAAACCTGCCTTCCCTTTGGGCAAAGCGGCCAGAGGATCTGCTCCATAACAGTCAAAAATACAGACGGCAGCTCCGGAATGACCTTGACCATCGGGCACACCTTGTCCTCGGACGATAACAGTTCGACCTGTGTCTTTTAATGCTTTTGACACCTTGGAAGGAGCAACTATATGATTGCTGTTAGAATTGTGGTTTATTATGGTTTCATATCCACTTGCCTGTTCCTTCCACAATCACTTTTTTTTCTGCAAGGTTTATGTCAAATGAATTTATACCTGGTAAATAAACAGTCAGGATAGAGTTAATTTATTTGATCCATATTTTGTTTGTTGTACCTGAGATGCTTTCTAATACTTTAGAAACAGCATTGACGCAAGACTATAGTTTGTTTAGGTTACTTTTTTCTTTGGAGGTTGAATAACATTACCTCGCAGGTCATGTCAACAGCAAATTCCGTCTATGAGGGAATGTTACAGTCAGTTATCGAGACTAATGGTTCAATTATTCTATAGTTAACCTTGAATAACTTGGTTGGCATATCAAAATGTTTTATAATGTGTATACAGTTGCGTTTATGTAAAGAGAGAAAAAAGGTTGAAAAATGACAAGTTTGCTGCTTACAAATTACATTTAGGGTCCGCGCATTCCGGAAAATGAGACTCTTTGACAGGTATTTAGCAGTAATAGCTTTTTCGAGACCATTGTTCTCTATCCCAAATCCAATTTGGACCATGTTTATTTTAAAGCATACACACATACATGAATGTAATTCCTATTTTATCAACTATTAAATCTATCTCGAGAATATTAAAGATATACTAGAGTGGCCTATATTCTACCATCAATCATCTCTCTATCTCTTTCTCTTTCTGTCTTCCACATCACGGCCTGATCTGCAAGTTTGATCTGCAAGAGTGTATTCTTGAGCATTTGTTGTTGTATAGACTTGACTGACATTTAATTTTATTCAAAAAGTTTTATTTCCTCTTTTCACCCTTTCTCTTTCTCTTTTCTCTTGTTTAATAACAAAGATGTCAGCCAAAAGACCTTCAGATGCAGAATTGACACAAAAAGTATAAACCCCTTTTTTTTATGTTAAAAAAAGCGCAAACATTAGTTGACTCACTACATTAAAGTATAATCAATATAAAAATGAACTTCAGCAATTGGCTCAAAAGATTGGTGAATTGGAATCAGAAGTAGAAGAGCACAAGTAATAAACTATACATAATGTATCATTTGCTTGTTCCTAATCTTTCTGTTAGACTGGTTATCGATAGTATTTCACCACTTGAACCAGATAGAAAGTGTTTTAGAATGGTGGGTGGTGTATTAGTCGAAAGAACAGTTAAAGAAGTATTACCTGCATTAGAAACAAACTACAATGGCGTATGTATATATTATATTATGTATATACGTGCCTAATGTTTTATATAGATTAAACAAGTGATTGAGTCATTGCTACAATCTTATAAGCGTAAAGAAGAGGAGTTTGTTGAGTTTCAAAAGAAATATAACATCCAAGTAGTGTCAAAGCAATAAAGTAGTGTATTCATATAGAAATCAATCACAATATTATAACCTTACGCGTAAATTTATACACTTTTGAGTATGCATGTGCGTGATAGATGACACTTTATGTCTTTATTTCTCCTTTTTGCTTAAAATGCCTCAAACGTTAAGCACCCACTCATTTGTGCAAGAGGCTAAAACTACTAGCTATTTAAAAGTGCTGGTTCAAGCACCCTATTAAATGCAGCATGTTTTGATACATTATCACAGTTATGATAACATAATCTGCAAGAATCGATCGGATGTTCAATGCTACATTGACGTCTCGGTTCCAGACCTATCCATTGGATGAAGTTGACAGTATTAGAATAGAATAAATCAGTACCTAACTAGTTGTAACTAAGCAAAAATAACTTACCAAGTTTTCACCATGACCATTACCAGCTGAACACTGTGTGCAAAGTTTCAATTGTACAATGAAGACATAGCCTATTTTGTAAATGAGTAGGTTAGAACATAAACTCGAAGCGTTCAAAGCTTGGCAGATATACTCGTTTGCCTTTTATCGGGATAGAGACTGAATCGAGTAATAGGGTTAATCAAACACAGTATAGTTTATTCTGCAAGTAGTTTGTATATAAGAAAGAGAACGTAGAGTAGTTACAGTAGACAATTTCCTATAAAACGTTTCTAAAAACATATACTCAAGAGTAAACATTATTAAGCTTGTTATATTCACTTGATTCAAGGGAGTGCATGCCATGATATCAATGACTTCATCCAGTCCCATGGCGATATAGTTGCCTCTTGGAACAACACGGACGACACTCAAACAGAAATTGAACAGAATCTCTTCCCCAGTTAAACAAAGCCAAGCATAAGAAACGCATCAAATATATTTTCAGAAAAATGTTACGTTTGTAATAGAACAGGAGAAAAACCTAATCTAGAAATAGAAAAGACCTTTAAGAAAAAAAAGCAAATAAATACAGCACTATTTCTATTGCCACGACATCTTTGAAGGGAGTCAGGCTTTCCGTGCGGAGGAGAGTGACCATGAAAGCGTGAGTGGAGACGTTAAGTAATGGCTTTAAGTCTATTTGTTCAAAGTTGTATGCGACTGTTATGAAAGATAACCATCTTAAATCTTGTGAGACTGTATGTGTCTACCAAGATATATAAAGAGTTTAATATACAGCATACCATACGTCCTTATACAGTCTCTTATAGTAATCTCTGCCTATGTACCTCAAATGGCTGAACGTGTTGAAGAACTAGCAGCTTCAGGAAAAAAGATCTCTTATCTTTTCATTAAAATGACGTTGAATTGCAGTTCGTATGTCTCTTCTACCATAGCCTTCACGTAACTTTTGCAATGTAGCTTCCTTCGTATTATCCGATAAAGGCAAAAACGAGATATCATCAAGGCTTCCAATAAGATGACTATGCTCATTATGAAGCTTAATAGTGACTTGATTAGGTGTTACGAAATAGTATGTGACAGTAACATAGCATTTGCAATCGATCTTCTTGCTTGGTTTCTGGATTGGCCGACTGTTAGATGATTCATCTTCTGTCTGTACACCAGCACGACCCTTATAGGTCTTAGCTCTATACTTAATTTTCCAAATGACGCTTTTTCTTGTTGCGCGCTTTGGCATAGGCTGGTCCTCTTCGTTTAAAGTAAACATATCACCCTTCGTTTTGTTCTTATAAATCCAAAATACTGCATGATGGGAAGATGAGTTTTTAATGATATTTTTCCAAAAGTCAATATCAACAGTATTTCTCTAGGAAAAGGTGTGTATTGTTCTATGACTAAGTTCTCAGACACGATTATTTTACTTTAATAAAAGTAGAGTAAGTGGAAGAAAGATAGCGCAAACGTTAATTCTACGTCATCTCTTTTTTAAATGTCAGTCATATCATGCCAGAAATATTTTTCACTTTTTTTTTCAACCATCAACAGGGTTTACAAACTATTAGAAAAAAGAAAGCTGTGTCTCCTTGGATTAGAAAAAATAACAATATGCTAATCAGACACCTTTCTTCTTCAAGGTCTGTTATTGTTGATGTCATTAGAGCCATTGTATCCCGACCCATGTCAACCGACGCTGTTTGTCCTTCGAGGTGCCTTCCACATCGACATCAATTAACAGCATGGAATCATGTCAAGGGATCTACTTATAGACACAAGAGTAGACTGCTTACAACGCAGGCACAACCGCTCTTGGAAAACAGACCAGAAACAAAAAAGGATGATGCGAGTGATCTGACAACTAATGATGCTCAGGGGAAGCACCATAAAAATCAGTACTCACCAAAGTTTATCCCTGTAAAGAGAAAGACAAGCGATGGGAAAGAGTTTATAGTGAACGGATGTACCATGAAGAAGAAAAAGAAAAAACCAAACACAGTACACGAGTACAACCGGTTAATCGCCTTCGCCATTATGGAAAATAGAATCAACAAAGCGATAAAGTACCTGCGTGAGATGGAAAATCGCCGTGTGATGCCAAATACACGTACATATACCCTAATTATAAACGGATACTGTAAACAGTTAGATATGACCAGAGCACTCAAGTGGCTGAATCGTATGCTGCAAAGAAAATATAAGCCAGACGTTTATATTTATACCAGTTTAATCGATGGCTATATGCGAGGCGCGGATATTGATAAAGCAGAAGATATATTTCGGAATATGATGAAAAGAGGAATTAAGCCATCATTAGTGACATACAATGTGCTCATGTATAATTCAGCTCGACAGCTTAATATGAAATCAGCCTTGATGTTTTGGGGAAAGCTATTAGAAGCAGGACTGAAATCAGATGTATATACATTTGCCATCATCATACACGGATTGGGGCTTGAAAGTCGTATAGACGAAGCTTGGAAAGTGTTTGAACTGATGAATGCTCAAAATGTTGGTATCAATGAAGTTGTGGCAACAACACTCATGGGAATGCACGTAAAGCATAACGACAATGAACACGCTATCGAGTTATTCAACAAGTTTTTCAAGCAAAATACGGCCTATAGACTGAAGCCAACGAATCACACTCGCAACGTCTTGTTGAATGCAATTATTTCCAAAACAGATGTCGAGACAATTAAAAAATATTATGAAGAATATACACAGTCACTCTCAAAACCTACGCCAACAGAATCACCATACTTCCTTGGCGCCAATGTTTATACATATACATCATTCATGCGTGCTTTTTTACGGCACGATGATTTATCCATGGTTGCCAAAGTCTATTCTGATATGAGGGCACGAAATATCCAGCCAACCCTTGTTACCTACTCAACTCTTATGCTCGCTCACGCCTTTGTTCCAGATCCAGTATCATGTCAAGCCATACTTGAAGAATTAAGAAAAGGTGGAATACAGCTTAATGTTGTGTTATATACCATTACTATGCGGGCATGGGCCAAAGCAGGCAGCTGGGAAATGGTAAAGAATACTTACAATCTAATGAAGCAAGATAATATTGAACCAAGTAAAGCCACCATGGAAGTTTTACGATGGGCAAGATCCATGAACGATAGTGTATAGAATAATGTCTTTTTGCTGTAAATAAAAAAGTGCGCAAATATATACGATTTTACAGATGTTTTATTTATAAAATGTATTGCTCTGCCCTTGCCAGTTCAAGGAATGAAAGAAAGTATCTAAAAACCCCTCTGGGCCCGTGTGATGTAAGAGTGTAGAATTAAAGGGGACAGTGGAATACAATCGAATTCAACACAAGATTAACAAATAGATAAGGGAAACATTACATATAAGAAAGTGTACACTACGCGCACGAGAAAATCCACTGCAGACACAACCTGTAATACCCCCCACAAGCCTTTTCAATGTGCAGCTTCAAGCTAAACCTGTTTAGAGAACAGATGTCTTTCCATATTCCTTGGTATAGAATATGAATTTATTAAGAAAAAAAAATGTGGTTATTGCTGTATTTTAATTTTTTTTATGTTGTCAGTTTGATCAACAAAGAACCAAAATCATTCAGGTGTAATTATAAAGAATATCCCATTGGACAGTCTTGGGTCAGATAGCGTATTTTGTAATGTCAAGTTGCAAAGTGATGCTACATGTAGTGCTCCCAAGAAAGCGCCCGTAGCATTAACCTTCTCGTGGATTTCCTCGTGCGCATATTGTTCACCGCGCTTTATTCTCTGAAAAAAAAAGTTAGCTAATCCGTTTTTTTGTGAATTTTTTCGTGCATGTAATGTTTCCCATCGACATCATTGTTGAACGCACGACATCAAACTCAAAATCAGCAACTTTACTTTCTGAAGTGACTGTACCTAATTGAGCCTCCGAGTGGCATTTATACCATTCTCAGCGTGTATTCACTAAAGCTATAAATGTCGTTACGACAGCTCGAGAGCAAAAGTGCAGTGACTTGAAAAGAGAGACATAGAAGTGAATCTCAGAAAGGGGGAGCTTCTGGAAAGACAAAAAGTAGAGCTCAGGATATTTGTTACGATCAAGATATCCTTAGTTAGCGAGAGAATTGGTTACAACCTGCTTTACAGCGCCATTAAGGTGATCGGGAGCATGAAGAAGATAAAAGATAAAAAGACATGTGTGGTGCATGTCCTGCACGCTTTGCCCTAGTTGTCGTATCGTCAAAGTGATTTTCTTAGGGGCCGTGGTGTTGGACGCGTGAGCTAACTGCCCAAGTAAAGAAGCGTTTAGTTGGAGTCGGATAATTTCAGCCTTGACTACAGCGAGTTCTGCTTGTAGACTGTTTTACAAATATACGCGCTATTTGCAGAGAAAAATATCGTTCCGATATGTTGTATTTTGTATATTTTGTATTATAAACCTTTAAACTATGCAAAAAGAGTATTTTTTAATTTATTACAAAAGTCTATTTGAAGCTCACATAAACATAATAGGCATAAGATCTGATAACGTCTATTTACAAAAAAAAGATGTTGCTTCGTTTGCAATAAAAGTAAAATAAAGAGAAGTGAGGTCTATTGATTGTCGAATTCGCCAGTGGTGATGCTCAAATGGCTCATAATCCGAGTCAAGTTGACAAACAGTTAGGGAAAACATCTGCTGGGTATAGCGGTTCTTAAATTAGAAATTGCATCACAGTTTACCCTGGAGCCAAATTTATTTTGAGTCTCAAAAAATTTTGTCCCTTCCCTTCTCTTTCGTAGGAAACATGACTTTCATTCGTGCTCTTGCTTCGGGTTCTCGCAACGCCCTTCGTACCCAGAAGGTTAATGCTGCTACTATTACTCAAACTGCCATGAAGGCTGCTTCCTTCAAGGGTAACTTTTTTCAATTATCAAAATTATATATATACTGACATCTATCTTTAGCTCGTAACTACGCTACTGAAGCTACCTCTACTGGTAAAATTCGGTAATGCAGCGATAAACAACTATATCATATATGCATACAACGCTGACACAGTATAAATATAATAGTTCTGTTATTGGTGCCGTTGTCGATGTCCAATTCGAACAAGAAAACTTGCCCGCCATTTTGAATGCCCTTGAAGTTCAAGATCACGCTGGTGGACGTCTTGTTCTTGAAGTTGCTCAACACTTGGGTGAAAACACTGTCCGTACTATTGCTATGGATGGTACCGAAGGTAAATATAGAACGTAACTTATTTGACGTGTTTCTCATTGAATCGTTAAAAAGGTCTTGTCCGTGGTCAAAAGGTTGTTGACACTGGTGCTC
Organism: Rhizopus sp. PT2906; assembly: GCA_025529335.1. Lineage (NCBI taxonomy): Eukaryota > Fungi > Mucoromycota > Mucoromycetes > Mucorales > Rhizopodaceae > Rhizopus > Rhizopus sp. PT2906. The sequence continues at coordinate 39,679 of JAMYHX010000408.1, forward strand.
CCATTACCATTCCTGTTGGTAAGGAAGTCCTCGGTCGTATCATCAACGTTATTGGTGAGCCCATTGATGAACGTGGTCCCATCAACTCCAAGGC
>JAMYHX010000409.1:0-39321 GCA_025529335.1 Rhizopus sp. PT2906
AAATGATTTCTGCCTTTTGCTCGCCTTTTTATACTTTTTCGCCATCTCGAATTGTGACTAGCATTGCTGCGGAAAACAGCCAATAGATCGCCGAAGCATCAGTATTTTAGGTTGAGTTTGCAACTTTGTGAAAAATTTTTGGGAAACTTTGAAAATCGTTGAGATGGTTGCTAAATTTTTTAGTCCGAATATGGAGTTTTATACACTTTGACCGTCAGAACAAAATAGGAAGGTTAATATTTGCTAGAATCTTCTTTACTGATATTATTGAGCGAATACAGAAATATAAATTAAGAATAAAGTTATAGTCTTATTGTTAATCGATTTTTGAGCTCGGTCCAAAGTAGAGAAAGGTTGGGTAATGATTAAAAAAGAAAAAGGGGTGGGCATATTAACCTTCCTATTTTGTTCTTCTGGTCTAAATGTACAATTCTAGGTCGAGAAAATTCTCTCGCAAGGATTTTTTGAGACCGTCAGAACAAAATAGGAAGGTTAATATTTGCTAATCCAGGGTCCAATCTTCATCTGCATCATAGAATATCTCGTTGTCTTCCCCTGAATGAGCCAAAACCGTAGTAATAAAGTTGATATCGGCCATGTGGTTTCTTTGGTAACGTTGAAGGAAAGTATCAGAGGAAGCCCAATTGCCGAGTGTAACAATGTCTTGTATGCCAATACCTTTGTCTAAAGCGGCAGAGGAAGCCAGCGATCTGATCGACGTACGGGGTTCCGTAGTAGACAGTGATATACACTCTTTTCGAAAAGTAAATTCGCCTGTGATCGAAAATAAATACACCCGAGAACAAAATTCATGTTGCATGAAATGTAAATTCGTCGTCGCCAAGAATATTTTCGTAATATTAACAGGTTGACTGTCTTGGAGTTGAAATTAACTCTTTCTCTCTCTCTTTTGACATGATGTCGTTTTATTCAAACATATTTTTCTTTGTCGTCTTTTTACGCAAATAATTTTTTTATTTTATGACAACATTTTATAAAATTAATGTCAATAATTAATAAAAATACAGTAAAATATCGATGCAAACAAGAGGAGGTGGTGCTTGATGTAACTGGTTGTGCAACGTTGTTAGCTTTGATAAACAATGCTGAGTGTCTTGCGCCTCCATTCATCTGAGGGTGGTCCTTGAGAGCCAAGAAGCAGAAGACAGGACACAGCTCCCTGTCTTGATGAGGGTGTACTCGGAAGCCTTTGAAAATCCTATGTTTCTTTCGTCGCCCTTTTGGGAAAACAGCCTTGAAATGCATATAGCCGTCCGATAGATCAACCTTATAGGAATCGAATGATATGCGTGCCAGATCGGAGAACCTAAAAAAGCTGCCATTGCTAGCAAGAAAGCTAACTTCTTCTGTAATAGCGAGATAGACGTGCTTGAACAAGAAGCTATTGAACGTGCTTATATCATCGATGGGGTGAGATCTACTTGGGGCTTATGTATGGCTACCGGAGGAAACTGTTTCACGATGGAGTCGAAGTATGTGTTAATAAGTGGGTGTGAGCTAATTGAACGAGAGTCATTATGTAAGTGAGCAATCGCTGTTCTAATTGATTTCAACGTGCCAAGTTGTAGTTTGTGATCATGTTTGAGTGTTGCTAAAAAATTAACCACGTCTGTCTCAGAGAATATTGTTGGAGAAACATTGTGGGCCAATGCCCAAGCGATGAAACGTAGTTAGTTCTTGCGGTATCCTTTTTTTGTTTCTGTGGGTTCTAGATGTGGTTGAAGAAGGTCTTGCATAGCCTGGTTGCTTAGGTGGGTCTTGTTGTATTTGTTGCTGATAATTACCAAACGGAAAGCATCCATTGTTTGCGAAGAGGGTGAGGGGCTGATGTTGTTGTCACCTGGATATCGTTCTTGCTGAGGAAAAGAGGAGGAGAGGTTGCCAAAGATTTCATCAGGGGAAACCAAATCGCACTGGACCACCAGGGAACCACAAGAGTCGCTTGAAGTACCTGCTTTTGTCATATTTTGTTGAGTACTCTGCCGATTAGATTCCCAAGGGGGGTTGATGAACGGATTCTTCCGTCTGGTCTAGTTCATCGTAAACGCATCCGTGTGGATAGTGCCAGGATCCAGATGCCACGAGACATACTTTGGTAGGAGATGCGCAGTGTGGTCTGCGAATAGGTCCACACTGTGAGGTTCCCAAATCTTGTCTATCCATTGGAATACTTGCGGCTTGATTTGACATAGGTTCTTGGTGAACGTGCATCGGGATTCCATATCTGCAATCTTGTTGTGAATTCCTTGAACATGTTGAGCCTGTATAGAGATGTTGTATTGTAGACACCAGTTCCATATTTCCGTTGCTAGTTCCATCAGAGGTAGAGAGCGGATCTCCCTGCTTGTTGATGTATGACAAGCTGGTGGTGTTGTCGGTGTAGATGAGGACTGTGATGTTCTTCAATGATGGGAAAGTCTGCAGTGCTAGTTGTGCTGTCTTCATTTCTCTCCAGTTGATTGGCTGTTGAACTTCGGGAGGGGTCCAGTAACCATGCGTTCGATAATGTCTCCAACCGCACCTCCAGTCAGTGTTGCTTGCATCGACGTAGGCCGTTTCTCTGGGGGTAACTGGTAGTATCGAACGGCCATTCTACTTCTGTAAATTCACATGCCACCAGTTGAGTTCGTCCAAGCTTGCTTGATCTAAAAATAAAGTCGGTATTTACTGATGTTTGTTTTTACTTGTCGCTTCAATAAATTCCATTTTTTTCATTAAAAATCATATTGGCATTTTATTTTTAAAGATTTAAAACAAGAATGGAAAGAAGAGAATTTCAATGCTTCGATGAGGACGATATCGAGGTAAGAGATGGTTTTCGTTTTTTAGGCAATGATTTGCGTTCGTTTTGCACATACACATATGGAAGTATCAGGGGATAGGATGAAGCTAGTTGATTGGTATTTTCTACTAATTCATGAAGACACACTAATGAGAGCATGTCATCCAGGTGGGTAATAATTGATACAATATCTCTTTTCACCAATGGTATCTTAATCGACGTAACTTCCAGGAATATAAAAAAATCAGCACGGGGAAGCATGTAATAAAATGTAACGAGTGATCCTAAATAGCAAGAACATAAAATTAGCGTGAATAAGCTCATTTCCAACACAGTAGATCCATTACCAATCGTTTGGAAGCAAATAATTCCACTCAGATTATGACTTTCAATTGCATTTCTTCCAAATATTGCTAAGCGATAAAAATCCAAGACCTTCAATGTGTCATTTGCTTTTTCAATCTTGATTTCTCCAAAACAACTTGGATATGCATATTGATATCGTTCATAAACATCGACTATGTGGTCAGGTCTTTTGCCAGTGGTATCATCAACTTCGGGAAGAGTGTTTGAGCTTAAAAATCAGATCAAAAAATGTTAAGAAAAAAATTGGTCATAATTTTTGACTTTTACCAGTGAGACACCCTATTGTTGCAAGCCATGGAGAACAAACTTTGCATGACAGGATGGACATATGACGCCGCCAAATGGTTTTCAGAAATTGTACGAAGATCAACATCTGTCATTGCCGGGATCCTAAAGGCAAACAGGCAGATATTTTAGCAAAAAAGTTCATACAGCTGGTATGGAATGCTCACAAAGATTCCACGGCAAGCACAACGTTTCTTTCCGGATCAGTTGACTTTTCTGCAAGTGAAATCAGATCATGTCGAGTCTTCAGACCGTCAATTTCGTCATTACGGTATGCCTATGAAGATAAAAATAAAATAAATGGATTATCAAAACATATCAATTATGAAAAAAAAAAAAACGATTACCAAGAGCGTGTCCTTAATTCGTGTTGACGTTTCTGCATTCATTACTTTCCTAGCATTCAATTCTCGTAATAGTTGCCGATACATTTCTTTAAGAAGACTTGACGAAAAGTATTCAGAAGGTATACTTTGATAATCATTTCTTTGTTGCAACACAAGAATTGATGAGATTGCCCTTCAAAAAAAAAGTTAAACGATCCCAAGAATGAATAATAAAAAAACAAGATTTGATTAAAAAACTCATCAATGTTCACGTATTTCGAATTATTTTGAACACAATGCGCGCGAAAATTGTGAAATTTTTCGACTACGTTTACTCCATGAATATTCCAATCACTTGTGCGCGTTTCTAAGTTTTGTTGGCTAAAAAATAATTATAGAGCTTGCAAAAAATGAAGTTGACTCGAAATTTCACTTACAAAACATTATGCTGTTCATCAACATGTGTTTTAAGTGCTGATTTATTGACAAACAAATCACAACAGCATGGGCAAGTTAGCTTCACCGGGATAGATGGATATTTCTTGTGCAAAGTTTCTGTATATTTTGTCGAATCCTTAGGAGGTTGATCTCCTCTTGAGCGGGATGGTAACAAAATGGAATGTTTGCGTTGACAATGACGTTGTATATTTTGAATCTTTTTAAAACATTCTTCATCATCGCAATATGGACATGTCAATTTTATGAGCAGTGCTATTGTCATGACAAAAGACGAAACCAAAAAAGTTTTCTCTCTTTTTTCCCCTTAACCTTGATTTCTCAATTCTATCGGGGGTTTGAAAGTCTTGTACTTACACAAGTTCAACAGGTTGCCAAAAGTCTCTGGTTGCATATCGCATTATTGTATCACTTTGATTTAAAAAATCAAACATTTCGATGGTGAAATTGATGGACAAACGATAAAGGTGGATAGAGGTAGCGGATAAAGGTAGTGTTGTGTTCAGCTTTGTTTGTTATTGTAAAAAGGCAGATAAGTCGACAACTTGCGAATTAGATTCTTCATTAAGAAGAGCTGAATGTTGTTAAATTAGACGCGTGTTCATTTTATAGCGAGAGAGAATCTATGACTGCTATTTATATTATTGTCGTCACTGACATCATTTATGCTTATGTTATTGTTGTCAGTACTCTTTCTTTATTCTTATCAGATGCGATAGAGGAATGTAAAGTAGAATGTATGCTCTACTTTATTATACTCGAGTTATTATAATGATTATCTCATCAAACACGTCAGGTAGTGGATAAAGGTAGCGGATAAAGGTGGATAAAGGTGGATAAAGGTGGATAAAGGTAGTGGATAAAGGTGGATAAAGCGAGTAGCGGTTTGTTGTGCCAAAGTTTGCTGAAATTCCTGTAGGGGCATTGTGTATTGACCGTCGTGCTCGGAACCAAAGGAAAAGGAGGGGTTCACCGCACGCAGGGCGATATTGTTTCTATCCTGCATCATGGAGGAACAAACATGGAGAAGAGGTTTTCGTACGTCTTGCAGCGTCGTGAGATACCTTTCCAAGTTTGGATTATCGGTTTCTGATGTGAAAAGTTCATGTGCAAGGATGTCCAAGGGGCGGAAAACTGCTGAGGCAAGGTGTTGCAGACGCTTCAATGATTGATCTTCCATTTTTTTGGGCCCTTTTCATAAGTCTTTTTGTAGTAGAGGCAGAAGAAGGAGGTCGATAGTCTAACATTGCCAGAGGAGGGTAGTTTTCATTAATGGACTTGCGATCATTGTCTTTTAATAAAGGGGCTGTGTATAACTGTGTATCCAGTTGGAGAAACTGGAGTAGGAAGTCAGAAGATGTCCAATCATAATGGGAATGTGTGCCAACTGAGTGTAAAGGAGCAGTACCTTCAGCTAGCTGCGATGTGGGAGAGGCGTTATTATTGAGTTGTTGTTGCAAGACAGCCAATTGTCAATAACTAATAATTTCAAAGCAGAAAAAGAACCAGAAGCAGATAATGCATCCGAAGAGGATGGCCCATGAAATTCGCCTGCCCCTACAAGCGTGCCATCTAAAGATAGTGACAGCAGTGAGGAGAGGTAAGTTATAACAAACGAATATCTGATAACAACATGTTGCAACTTGCTTATATATATTTTTATAGTGATGGTAGCTCTTTAGACATGCCAAACATATTTCCGCAAGTCGCCTATGGTAACAAACGAAACAGTGATAATAAAAGCACTTTATCGACCTTTTTATTAATATATAGTTGTATTGATTCATTACTTCACTAAAGCATCGACTTTAATTGATCATTTCAAATAAAAAGCCGAATATAACAGGTATGTCCATTTAGATTTTTTGGATTGTTTTTTTCACTTTTTTTATATATGTTCTTACAAATTAGCTTTCAAACTATCACTCGCTTTCTTATCAGGACAAAGTACCTTGTAAAAAAAAAAGGTTGAAAGGCCAAAAAGTGATAGATTTAATAACAAATTCATTATTAAATATGCCGGCAGAAAACTATAGAGTCGCGTCAAGTGAATGGTTCAACAATACAAGGAACGACATTCACCGAATTAACAAGTCTTTAACAGGTGTTCTTGATGTCATAAAGGCAGAAAGGTTAATTGAAGGCAGTTGTCCAATACGTCCACAGACTCTGAAAGCGATTTAGGATTTCCTGAAAGATTATCCGTTGGAATTAAACGTCCTCCACAATCCCTCAATTAGCATTTGTCAAAAGATTCAAAACAAATGTTGGTCACATGAATTGAACTCAATGTCTTTGGGAATCGCACGAAAATCATCTCTTATTACACTATTCAATTGGATCAAGCCTTCGCACCAATTTTAGCACACATGACAAAAGTAAATAAACAAATACAACAACATGCATCATTAGACGTATTAGGTGTATTATATACCCTAACTGTAAGACATCAAGTGTGAATTACATATCACGGCTGTTCAAGCAAAAAAGTCTCTCCTTTCCTTTCAGCTTGGTTTTGTTGCGCTAAAATTAGTGAAAGCAGGGCTTTTTATTGATGAACGTCACTATTTCATTCTCCGGTAAGCTTGTTGAAAAGGCATGCAGAACTCAATTCTACGTACATACGACGTCGTATATTGTTTACATTTATATTACTAGCTCTTATTTCACATATCTTTTCCTCTCATCCCATCAAACATGCATTCATTAATTAAGTCAAGTCAGCCAGCTTTAAGAACCATTTTAAACAAAAACTACGGTACATTAAGCACTATACCAAATGTCATGCGTGTACGACACCTCTCTTCAACGTCCGCCTGCAAAAAAGATATCGAGTCGTGGAAGAAGGAAATTTCACAAAAATCAAAGGTAGAGACAGATGTCATTACACCTTCTCAAGTCAATTTATTGGGCAACACGCTTGATCATCCCAAATTTAACTATGACCAATTCCCTGCTCATGGTACTGAAATTCCTCCTGGGTGGCATCTAGCCTATTTCCCTCCTCGCGTGCCCGAAAAGGAGCTCGCAAAGGACGGTTATGATAAGGAATGGAGCCCACCTGAGCCATATGTCCGTCGTAAATGGGCAGGAGGCAAGCTTGAATGGAATGTAGATAACCCTTTGCGTGTAGGTGATGAAATAAAGATGGAATCCAAGCTCAGCAAAGTGGATATCAAAAAGGGCAACAGTGTGTTCGTTTGGGTTGATAGTAAAATTCACAACAAGCAAGGATTAGCCTTAACCGAGAGTCGCTGCTGGGTATACACTACAGATGATGCTAGTAAAGAAAAGGAAGTCTCAGAAATCACTCAGAATAAGTCATCATCTCATGGTAAGTTAAAGTATCAAGATAGTCAAAGCAATCTAATGCTCTTTTTTGTAGAGGTCATGAGTAACCCTGAGTTCTCATTCAATGTTACGCCTACTCCCATCACTCTCTTCCGCTTCTCCGCTCTTACGTTTAATTCTCATTTGATTCATTATGATCATACCTTTGCTACTCAAGTTGAAAAGCAAAAAGGTAAATTCAAATATATATATGACACGCGTATTTTATTAAATTGGCTCATCAGGTTGCTTAACTCATGGTCCATTATCCTTAATATATATGGTTAATCAGCTTGATCAGTATCTTGCTACAAAGGATGCTGATCAACAAGCGGGTCATAATCAAACCAAAGATCGTCGTATCAAGTCATTCGAATACCGATGCTTGAAACCATTGACTGTAAATGAAGCACTCACCATCAGTGGACGTTGGAAAACAAATGACAAGGAAGGACCAAGCTATGATTTATGGATTATGAATGATGCCGGAGATGTGGCTGTCAAGGGACTTGCTATTATAGATAAAGTAAATTAAAACAGTCAAATAAAGCAAACATTGATTATGATCATCTTTATTGACTTTATTTTTTTTTCGAAAAAAGAAAATAGTTTGATAAAGACGACTTTATCATTTCACATAATTTAATCTAGTTACAGTTTGTATTATCTCCTCATTGTCATTAATAAATGTTGTTTTAAGATATGTAAATACTCTATTCACTCACATGTCATAAACAGGTAACCATATCTCTAAACTTTATTGTTAATTATTGTCTACAAAAGGCAATTTTAAACGGGTATCTATAATCTATCCAAAGGCGAACGATTTCAATGGTTGCAAAGATCTATTTTATCAAAAGGAACGCTTAATAACCCTCACAAGAAAACAAGCCAAGGCTATTTGAGAACGTCTATTTCAGACTTTTTTTTTTAATTAGAATGTATGGTTAATCAGTGGATTTAAAGCAGATTATCTACTTGTAATACAAGCTGATACTTTAGATCTGAGAATATCACAAGTAAAAAACTCAGCAAAGACTCTGGTAAATCACTTTGTTAAGTGGTAATACTATGAAGAGATTCTTGTTATGAAAGGATAAAGATGACCGAATTGAAAAAAAATACAATATATCTTTTTTTTTCTTGAAAACAAAGAATGAGCGCTTTATAAAGAATTAAATCTATATTAAAATGCGTGCAGCTGTCCTCTGCTCTTTTATACAAGTTTTACAATAATAAAAAAAAGTAGTTTTATTTATTATATAGAAAAAAAATATGTTACAGAGGCTATACATATACAAAAAATTAAAAAGCAAAAAGAAAATTGATATTATAATATATAAATAAGGGTTAAGGATGATGTTTAGGCTTACACTCTGTGCTATCTTGACTCGAAACAGAGGCATTTTGTTCAACATCAACTACATCGGCTTTCTTGTGATCATCAATGTCTTTACCGGTTGTCTCTGGCATGAAAATCGCAATGAAGACAAAGCCACAAAAGTTGATAGCGATAAACACGATAAAGCTGTATGTGCCAAGACCAGTGCTCATATGTGGCCATACAGTATTGACCACAAAGTTAAATAGCCAGTTGGAGGAATTACCGAGGGCAGAACCAGCTGCCAAGGCATGCATAGGTAACAATTCAGGAGCAATGAGCCAAGGAATGACACCACATCCCATACTGTAGGATCCCGTAAAGAGAATAGCAGCAGCAATAGCAAGACCACCAATGCCTTGATGACCAGATTTGTCTTTGAGCGTTGACCCTAAGACCATCATGAGAGAAGCAATACAGGTACCACCGGTAGATATGAGCATAAATCCCTTGCGGCCAACACGGTGCATAAATACCACAGCAATAAATGTAGCAAGGATATTAACAGAGGCATCAGCAAGCGATATGTTGGTAGCCAATGTTGCATCACCAAAGATTTGTGTAAAGAAGCCGACAGAGTAAACAGACATGGGACCAATACCTCCAATCTGGTTAAACGCTTGGATGACCATCACAATGACTGTATTCCATGAGATATGTCTGTCTTTACAGGATATAATATCCCATATAGACATTTGTTTCTTTGCGGATTCGATCTCTCGCTGACGAGCAGCAAGTATTAAGGAAAACTCTTCCTCGACATCAGCACCAGCACGCAGTTTTTGAAGCGCAGCACATGCCTTTTCATACTCCTTGTTAGCACAAAGACGACGAGGGCATTCAACTGTGAAGAAATACATAATGACGAATTGAATAGCAGCTATGAAAGAAGGTATTGCCCAGAGAAAGCGCCAGGTGGGTGCAGTAGCCATATATCGGCCACAGACTTGTGTAAGTAAGATACCAAGGTTTAAAAACAGTTCAAAGAGGGAACCAAGGGCTCCTCGACTCTTTTTGGTAGAAATTTCTGAAACATAGATAGCTACTGAAGAACCACACATGCCAGAGGCAATACCGACAAACGCACGGCCAACAGAGTACTAAAGCAAGGCGTGAGTTTTTCTATATTACATATTAAAATAAATGAAAAAGCGTACCATGCCAATATTGGTAGAGCATGCAGATAATAGACCACCAATGGCCATCCAGAGACAGGATATCATGATATTATCTCGTCGGCCGAACCAGACGTTCATATATTTGCTGGCAAGACTACCAAAAAAGCCACCAATAGCAAAGGCACCAATGGTATAACCCCTAATTTCACTAGTCTTAACGGATTATATGGGATGGACCTATAGATTTATTTACCATGTATTGAAGGACATTGGCAAACATCCGGGCAATGAGCCGGAAGATGAAGTACCTGGCAGACAAGCACCTGTACCGTCTTCATTGACAATGCCCATAATCACCTTTTCAGGCATATTCGGCACACCTTTTTGATCATTATATAAGAAAATAAACATTTTAAATATAATCTATAATAAATACATACTGATATGCCATCCAACATTGAATCCGGAGAGTGCTGCGATTGTTGCGCAAGCTACCATGTAAACAGGGAAGCCCAAGTCTTGAGATTTTACTTGTTTTGACATGTCTTTCTTTTTTATATATATATACAAAAGAGGGAAATTTATTATTGTGCTTGTATCAGAGTGTGAATAACTAGTTTGTGTAAACAAGGGGATAATGCAAAATAGGTAATTGATTTAACCAGATATTAAAAACAAGCAATAATAATGCAAATAATAAAGAAAGACCGAAAAAATAGATTCATTTATAGTCTTGAAGATGTTACCCAAGAGTTCCGTATCAAGTAAGAGTCAATATGCCCCACAATGATTTGTTATTCAGTTGTACTAAGAGCTCCATCTGTGAATCTGGGATCGAACTGTTTTAGGCTCTGATTATACTGTTCCTGCAAGAGGGATTACTTGTGTACCATTACTAAGATTACTGACGACATAAGCATGGTGTCAAAAGATCATTTTTACTAAAAAAAGTCCTGTGTGAACATCAAAATAGCGTAAAAAGTGATTGCAGAAAAAGAAAAAGGAGTAAAAAGAAGAGAAAGATGGCGTTATCAATCTAGCATTTTCTTTATCACATCTTATCCTTTCTTTGATAAAGAGAACGGCTCCTTATCAATAGTAGATAATTTGAGTGCGTGGTACTAATAGTGTCGAATAGAAACTATAAAAAGTGCTTTTTGAAACTCCTAATCCATTTGACTAAGCGTATTTATGAGATAGGATTTTAATTCGAACAGTATGCTTTATAGTTCAGATAGCAATGATGTCAACAACGAGACAATCTCTAATACAATATATACACACATTGTGTATATATATTGTGTGTGTGAGATAATTCCACTCATATCAGTTACACTAATTGAATAAACTTAAAACCGATTTACATGGTAGAATTGCCCACGGTCTCAATAGAATGTATGACTCTGTGGTGCGAGGGAAAACTTTATAAAGGAAATTGCACCAATGATCAAATGTAGATACCCTCTATTTTCGCAATATTAGGTATTTTTGATCACTTGACGTTCCCTCTTTTAGTATGGCTCTCCCAACTCTTTTGACATTTCATTTTTTAGTGTTTATGGAGGACAGAGTGCTTTCTCCGGACCGAAGATTAGAAACAAAAAGGAATGATCAACATTAGGTTGTTAAATGGTTTAAAATTAAGCCATAGAACAATTGATGCTGGTTTTTTATAGGGAAACGTCTTTATTTTGAAGAAAACCATTTTGATTCCCATCAGATTCTGTTAGAAAAAAAAAGCCCATTGTTATTTTTATAGAAAGAGGCTTTTCTGAAATATACTTTTTTAATATAAGCAAGGGAACAATGTTGGAAATATAGTCAATGACGTTTGTAGTACTAATGATTAATTAAGACATAATACATTTATAGATACACGTACAGATATTTTTATTTAGACATGAAAACAAGGAAAAGAAAGGGGGAATATATGATAAAATAGCTATAATCATCTGAAAAAGTATACAATTCTAAAGTTAATACGTTAAATGACGCTGAGAAGCATAATGAACAAAGAAAGAAAGAAAGAAAGAAAGAGGGAGAAGCGGTATATACTATAATTATAGAGTAATGTCTAGTTACAACATAAATTGCTTATACATATGAATTAACCACTGTGAAAGCAAGGTTAAAACCAGTGTCAACAGGGTAGTTCCAATAGCCGTGCGTCTGTAAGGAGCAAATCCATTAGGTTGCCATTGTTGACGTCGAAGCTTCCAAATAGCTGGAACCTGCGCAACCTTCTCAGAGTCATCAGGACTAACTTTTAGCATCAAATAGGCATGGTCGCTGGCACTAAAGTCTCTGTTTCCAATCCATTTTTGACGTACGTCCATACATCTTACCATCGTCCAGTCAAGTTTAGCCGAAAATAGACCAAAATAATTTGGATTGCGTAAGGTGACTTCATTAGGATCCCAAGGATCATAAAAACCAGGGTTTCGTGCTCTTTTTAGCGTCTCAACATCAAATCCACTTACTATTTCGAATATTTTGGGTCCAATCATTTGCCAGATGAATCGAACAAGGCGTACGGGCATAGCTGAAAATGGAAATCCAGAGCCAGCTAAGCGAAGGTTGTACTCATATTGTTGGTCTCTGTAGACTGCCATGACATGTCGGTCAAACCAATTACTCTCCGTGTCTCCTACTGACATTAGTCTATATCTATCTCTAGCATACTTTGGTGAAAAGCGTGCTATTGAATGAGCCAATGTATTCAAGTCACCACAGATAACTTGATGTGGATATTTTTCTGCGTTACTTGAGGCATCTTCAAAAATATCAGCAAAGTTGTGTACTCGGTTAATGATGCCCGTAAAGACCTAAGGTTGTCCTTAGTATGCTATAATAATACATTTTACTTTTTAATCTAACCTCTAGATGAACACAATAGCAGAGTACGGGTGGTAGTGAAGGGGCATGTACTGTGCCAACTAGTGTATATCGCCTAAGTAGATATTAATGTCTGTTTTTAATCTAGTTGAGTAGTTGAACATTACTTTCCAATTCTTGGTTCTTTTAACCATTTCCCATGTTTGTTCCAGTCATATGCTTCTTTTCGATGCTCAAGCACTCTAAATTCGATATCATGTTTTGATAAAATGGCATTACCATGAACACCGCCTCCCTTTTTAACAAATGTTATTTAATGTTCAATATATCACCCCCTTTTTTTTCCAGACTTACAGCATCACGTAACCCACGAAGGGGACTATCAAGCTCTTGGAATTCACAAACAAAACCACCTTTTAATTTAAGTGCTTTACATAGTTCTTGCATGTGATCTCGGTTGCCTGATCTTTTGCAGAATATATCAACTTCTTGAAGCATGATAACATCAGGGTCAAGATCTTGAATCACTTTTATAATTTCCTCAGATTCTGTCATACTTTTTATTAGGATCAGATGTTTATAATCAGTATTGTATCTCTCTAACCGTAATTTCTCTCAACATTCCATTGTAATATCTTCAAGTCTTGTACTTGATTGACTTGACTCTCAGTAGTTCTATAGTCGTATGTGACAATTTGTCCTGGCGTTGGAAGTTCCATTAGATATAAAAAATCTAGACAACAAGAACAGTAAAAAAAAAAAAAAGCCAAGATGTGGCCCAGGCACCCAGTCTGCAAAAAAATTTTTAAGAACTGGCACAGAATAGACCTGTCTGTCTATTTCTTTTGTTTAGTGCTTACAATGTATTCATTTTTTAGTATCATATACTAATCATTTTATTGTTCCCAAGTCCTTCATTACAAGTACACGTCTGGAAAGCTTCCGAAATATTGATTGCTTCGTTAGAATAAGCTCTTTGAAGAATATATTATGTTTAGACACAATCAACACAGACTTGATTATGAATAACGCTCCTATACACAATCGAATTGATGTCCAAGGATTGGTTGAAAAGTATGGTTATAAATGCATACATTTGTCACTTTATTCTCCTGAGTTGAACCCTAATAAAGCAGTTTTGGTCAGTCGCTAAGAGTAGATTAAAACAATGTAAATTCCGCAAAGTCATCTTTATTAAACATTCTAATTCAAAGTTGAAAGACTGCTTGGATAAACAGCCAATTTAGGTTATTTTAGTTTAGACATGTTTGAATTGAATAAAGAGCAAAAAACCAATATGCTCAAATTATTTTCAAGGCTTAATAAAGCAAACATTGTCTTTTTCAACTGGCAAAAGGATGCCATATTTGGCACCTCTGACTGGCATCTTGATTTCCGTGTCTATTAATAACTTTAAAGATGCTCTCTCCAAATTGTCACCTGTCATTCTTTGCATCTCATAGTCATCATGTTCCTGCACGGTGTCTACTGTCCTCTTCAACTACCTCTATCCTCATGCAAAAAGTATTAGCTTATTTTCAACTTTTTTTTTTTTTCACTTACTTTCAACTGCCACACAAAGTGATTCATTGCCAAGATATTTTTGGTGTCTTCTTTGCTTCTTGGAATGGTGAACTTGCACATTTTTTTAAAGCATACAGTTTGCAGAACAAAGCTCTAGCGACCACAAATGAATCACATAAATGAGCTAAATAGTCATTCAATGTATTGTACAACTTTCTCCTCGCATGAACAAAATAAATCTTCACCTTTGATGCTGTTTCTTCAGTAGCAAAATGGTATGTCCTAAAAATTTCATTGTAGATTGTGAGGCATCCGAAAGTCCCTTTTATGTGACCATAGCCAAACTTAAGACCATCGTTTAAAAGAAACTTTCCTGATGTCCATCGTGCAAGACAACAGCATCAGCTTTATATTCTTCGAAGGAGGACTGTGAAACGTATTTCTCAGGAACAAAAACCAACTTCACACCAATTGTGTTAACAGTAAGTTCTATTAATGGACACACAAGAACATGGTTAAAATTCGCTTTGTTAAGTGAAAGCCGTGTTGACAAGTTGGGTACTTTGTACATTAACAGTCTATTGGAAGAAGATAAAGTGAATTTAAAATAATCATTTACACACATTTTCATACCTCATTCTAAAGAACTGTTTACAAAATCATAATTCATCTATGCTTCCATTTTCAGTGAAGCTACTTCAGATGACATCTTCAATATCTTTCACATCAGACTTTTATAAAAAAAAAACCTACCAGCTGTCTATAATCGTTTCGTTTTGCTAAACTGCATATCATATCCTTGAATGCATTCAATACATTGACTGTATATGTCTTATTTAGCTTAAATGAGCTAATGATATGATGATCATACAGTTCTTGGGGTATTTTTGGGTTGCACTTGATCTAATAGCTACATTGGATTACATGATACTTTTCAAGGCTTTACATTGAATTAGTATGCTACTAAAAAAAAACAATTGTTAAGTATTACCAGAATTGGTGATCATTGCAAACATCCATATATTGGCACCAGGCTTTCCAGAAATCGTCCTCATTTTCAATCTCCCATCAGGTCCCTTCCAAATGATTGAAAGACAGAACGCATTAAAGCTTGGGAAATCCCAATTAGATAATATCAAGTACTGTTGTATTCAGCTTTGTTATTGTAAAAAAAAAAAAAAAAAAAAAAAAAAAGCTGTTAAGTCAATGTTTTGCGGATTTTATTTTTCATGAAAAAGAAAGAAATATTATTAACATAAGATGCGAGTCCATTTTATAGGGAAGGTTGAATGTGGTCAATATGGCTATTTATCATTGTTGTCAGCACTCTTCTCCTCATTCCCATCAGATACGATAGAAGAATGCAAGTAGAACATGTATGCTCTATTGTAATATATAGAGTTATTATAATGATTACACTTGAAGCCCCCCTCTCTTCTGCTTTCTTCTTTGTCTCTTTGTTTGTTACATTCTTACTCAACGAAGGTAGAGACTAAATTTAAGTTTACATTGTGTAACTCATAACCTTATCCAAGAGTGACTGATTCAAGGCTGAATAAGTATTTCTCATATTTAATATCACTCGTTCCCAAACCAGCTTTATTTATTGATAAAGAAAAAGAAAAAGAAAAAGCCACAGCTACATGTAAAGATATGCGTAATAGTGCGCTTTGTCTATCCTAAAATATATAATATGTCTACGAAGCAAAGTCATTTTTATATCCATCATCTTTTCACAACAAACAAAGAGTGCCTATCATGTAGATCAAGAAACTAGAAAAAAAAAAGACACTTTGGGTCATCAGATGATAAAGAATACCTTGCATGCTCAATTTGACAGCGCGTCTTCCATTTTAGGTCAACATGGTTACTTCAGCCACGCAGAAAGACATATGAAAATAAGGGATATCCAATAACATTCAAGAGATTTAATTCTATTTAAACCTAATTTTTTTGAATCAATCTTTTCCCTTTTTATCCTTTTTCTTAATAAAAAAAATAAAGAGAGGAAATGCGATCAATAGAACTCTTAGATTATGATAAAGACACTTATTTTACTGAAGAAGAAAATGAAGATAAACGTGCACTATTATACGATAGTGGTGTAAATAGTAGCATTAATGATGATGATGATGATGATAAGTCAACACTAGAAGAAATGATGGATCTACTACCGCCCAAACGTGTACCAGCAGATCGGAAAAAAGTGCAGAGAATAAAAAGAGGATTATTGAAGAAAATTATCATAGACATTCAAGCTATTATTTCAATGACACTTTCCTTGCCGATCTTGATAGTCCTTGTTTTACTTGCCATCTATAAGACTACCAAAACTCATGTACTCGATGTTTTGTATCATAAGACAGAGAGGCCTCAGGATATACTTGAAAATGTACTACCTGACGAAGACATTACCCAAGATGAAACGTATTATGCAGAAAAATGGGGTTATATCAGTGAGAAGCATGAGGTAGTCACTGAAGATGGCTATATCATTATCATGTATAGGTTATACAGAAAGGGTTGTAAACCAAGTGGTATGATATATGTTTAATCTATTGCTTCATCTTGCTCACATGAATTTATATAGGTAGAAAACCAGTGCTAATAGGACATGGTCTCTTTCAATGCTCAGGTGCCTTTGTGCTTAACGAAGAAAAATCAATTGCATTTACATTAGCTGATGCAGGTTATGATGTTTGGGTTGGTAATAATAGAGCCATTGCTGGATATGACCACATTTCACTATCATATAAAGATCCCGAATATTGGGATTGGGGACTAAAGGAGCTTGGTATTTATGATTTCAAAGCCATGTTGGATCATGTTAGAGAATACTCTGGTTATTCAAGAGTAGCCTATATCGGACACTCTCAGGGAAATGCACAGGCCTTTATTGGATTATCCTTATGTCCAGAGATTGCTAATAAATTAAGCTGCTTCGTTGCTTTGGCACCTGCCATCTTTTCTGGAACCTTGGTCAAGTAAAGTGACAAATTAAGAAAAAAAAAACGCTAAGAGTGATGTAATACTAATCTCGATTTGTTACTTTTTTTTTAGCACTTATCCTCTTCGCCTATTAATCAATTTAAATGATTGGCTATATTCCATGTTATTTGGTAAAAGAGCATTTTTACGGCAAAGGAGAAAATACGCGGAACTCTAACTTTTGTGTTTTAGGCACGGCTGCATTTTTACCAGTGATGACAGTGGTTCAGACAATTATGCATCCAAGATTATTCTGCTTCTTGGCTTACTGCATGTTTTCTTATCTATTTTCCTGGTGGGATTCTCATTGGGTGCGTAGACGGAAAGTTAAATATTTTCAATTTACACCAAGGCCGGTCAGTGCAAGATTGATTGCAGACTGGATCGCAGGTTGGGGAAAGACAGGCAAGTGTCTGTATGTGGGCGAGCGCACACATGACAATACGCAGACGGATAAAGTGCCATTAGTTGTCTTTTATGGTACAGCAGACTACTTGGTCGATGGCGAACAGTTTGTAAGATCGTTTGATGATTGTGAACACCGATTGGCGGATACCAAAGAAGCCTCCTCTAAAAATAATACCACCATGTTTCCAATGTTAGATCTTGTTCATGTTGAACGTATTGATGGATATGAACACATGGATACGATCTGGGGACATAATAACCATGAAACTACTTATCCAATTCTCTTGAGACAGCTAAAACAAGCTAAATGGGAATAAACATAATAAATACGGTAATACAGTGAAGCAATCAGCCTTTATATAGTTTTTGCAAATTCGATTTAACCGAGATATGTCCGTAGTGATTTGTAATTAGGAACAGAAAGAACCAATACATTATGACGAAATATATCATCAACAATAGTGTAGAAGAAGAACACTGATTATTTAAATACAAATATACCGCCCTTCATTTATCACATTATTCCGTTTAATCCGTTCGCATTATTATATAATAATTTATTAATAAAGTATGTAAACGTTATCCATCCGGATCATAATACCCAGTCTTTTTATTCATTCTGTGATAACAGCCACCATGTTGCCGTTGCTCAG
Source organism: Rhizopus sp. PT2906 (assembly GCA_025529335.1). Classification (NCBI taxonomy): domain Eukaryota; kingdom Fungi; phylum Mucoromycota; class Mucoromycetes; order Mucorales; family Rhizopodaceae; genus Rhizopus; species Rhizopus sp. PT2906. The sequence goes on from JAMYHX010000409.1 coordinate 18,474, forward strand.
AGAAATTGGAGAAAAGATAACGGAATTACAGTGTTTTGAAGGCATTGTGTTTCCTCTCTTTCAGCGGACTTTTCCACTTTTTTCACGGAAGAACTTTGGTGATAATAAAAAGAGGCCGCTGTGAATGCTCTCAGAGCTTGTGGTTCATGTAATTGTTTAATTGTGTACAACAAGGGAAAGTATAGTCATGGTTATTATTATTTATAATTTGAGAAAGTATAACTAGTATTGTGTATAATCAATAATTATAAGTCTGTTTACAACATGAACTATTCAACGCCTCGATAATTAAGTATCAAGTGTTATAATTACAAAGCATGACTGCATGTAAAAACCAATTAATTGGTCCGAGAATCATATTCATCAAACGGCACTGTCAGTTCTATTCAACCTCATCGTTAGAGTTTCTTTCTTTTTTGGGCACAATAAAAAATGATGGCAATAGATCCTTCTCCTGTGCTGCTATCAGATTCTGAATGACTTCTGGTGCAGCTTATAAATCGTGTTCCTTTCCTTCACGATCAATATATGCCATTGACTCTAATTCCTCTAACTGTGCTATCAAAGTTTTTTTTTTTTTCTCTATCCCTGTCAGATTGATTTAATGCATTGAATGCCGATAGTATGGCAGTTTTGTAACCATGTCTTGTATTGTTATGTTCTTCTTTTTCTTGAATGGATAAGGTGATTGTCACGATACCAAGAGCAACATGAACAGTATCATCACCCCCAGATATACTGTCATCATCTGAGTCATTTCCTTCCAAGGCTGCTCTTGCGGCATCTATGATAATCACAGTTAGTAGTCACTTTTTGGATGTATTTGGATGTACTTTCAACTTACCATCATTAATATTGCATGCCTTACCAAAGATGTGTTTTCTAAACGCGTCGGCCAACTTGTACTTTTTATGACAAAACTTCCAGGTTAAGATATTGTTGACTGGATCAATGTTTACACATTTCACGTTTCCTATTAAAAAAGCAAATTAATAATATAAGGCAGCTCGTTTCTGACAGGTTGATTTTGTTTTATGTTTTTTACCTTGTGAATCGGTGTAGTTAAAGCTGTATGATTCATTATGATGTTGGTATTTGTGATTTTGCAAGGCTTTCTTACTAAACTACTTTCCACAGCTTGTGTAGTATTCAAAACTACATTGCATTTCATCATCAGAGGCTGCAGTTGAAGTCATGGTGGAAGAAATGCTTATTCAGTTTAATAAAAAAAGGGAAACACTACGAAGAACCTTTTACCATATCTTTCGTCCTCACTACGACAACGTCCGTATTTAGACAGCTAATTTATTTTCAGACAAAGGACACGTTTTCATACAGTAAATACCAAAAAAAAGAGTTCTCATTTTCATTACGAAAGATGGACAAGGAAAGATTGTCGATAAGCAGGGAAAAGATGTCATGGGACTGGGGAAGACAATGTAACTCAATTTCGCTTGACCACTCTAACTCATATTAGACAGTATTGTGAAATATAATCTTTCCATATCAACATGTCTCATTTTGAAATTTTACTTGTAGTGATCTCATTGTGCCAATTATTGTTAGCCATGAAGATTCCTAACTTAATCATTTACACTTTCGTTTAATATACATCAAATTAGCTATGCTCATCTGGAACAGGTAGTGTCAGTTGATTACAGTTATACGAGAAATGTTTTCAGATCTTACTTGTCAGAAAGATCTTCAATGGTTTTTTTATTCAAGCAATCTTCTAAGCGCGAATGGGAATGCTTAGCAAAACCATAAAAATGAATCAGAGGAACCTGGCTACACGCTTCAGTGATACGGTCTTGCAGAGTTTCCTCGTCGAGAGTCTGATGTCTCTTGAGCTTACTCTTAACAGCTAACCAGAATTGCTCTATAGGATTTAATTCAGGGGGAATAGGGTGACAGGTACACGCATTCGTATCCTCGATTTGCAATCATTTCTTGAATATTAGCTCGCTTGTGTATAGGGGCGAAATTTTAAAATGCGACTTGTTGATATGGAAAGACTGTAATAATTATAATGCAGAAAAAAAAAAACAATGAATTATGATTTATTTATTTACAAACGAGCCTTTTCAGTGCTAGGCACGTACCAAGCCATCTCAACTTCTTTTCTATTAAATCCACACTTTTCGTAAAAGGGTACATTCTAATTGAGGCACATTAGAATAATGAACAACGAAAATGAACCCAACGTTTACCTTTTCTGAACAATCCAAGATGACTTTATAACATCCATTCTTTGCGCCAATGTATTTAAGTGCCTGAATAATTCTCAGACCCAATTTCTTTCCTTGTTGATTTTTATCGACTGCAATATCTTCAATGTGACCGACAAGACCATTTTTACGAATAAACTTTCTTTCAATGAAAATGGTACCGACGGCAACAACTTTGTCTTTGGCATCATCAGTAATGGTAATAGTAAAATCTATTGGATTAAATAAATATTGTGTTTTTGAGGTGGATCATTTTCTATACTTTACATTCATGGTTATGTTTCTTCAAATAGTTGAATTGTTCTGTGAATTCTTCTTTGGTGTGGTTACCAACTTCTGTCAAAACTTCAAGCACCTTTAAAAATCCGCGTTCATAATCGTTTGAGCGAAGTGCACGAAGGGTATGTCCCTTTGGTAGAGCAGCTTGAACTTCAGGAGAAAGGTATTTGGAATCGAAAAGAGTAACTTCAGACATGTGGGGTAAATAGTAAAGAAATAAAATCAAAAGGGAAAGGAGAGAGATATTTATATGGTGTTATCTCTCTTTCCGCGGATTTGAACCTGTTTACTGCTTGTTGCTCTCCGCGGAAGTCGTACATGGATCTGATTGGTTACTATTTTCAGACCTAATTTTTAATTTTGGAATCATTGTCCCTGATTTCTGTTTTTGTTCATCACGCATTCAAAAAGCTATCGTGACAGTTTTCTTGTATACTCCTCTCCCCTTTCCCGTTCCCTTTCTTCTCTCGACTAAATATTCGGAGTAAAATGACCTTGATCCAGGATGATTTTGTTGGTGTGTCTATGTTTATTTCTTGCCATGTACAAGAAAAAAAAAGCGGAAAGATGATCAGTATAAAAAAAAAGTAAATACACTTCTTAATGAAGCACACAATGCACATGAAGCATCATGAACCTTGTGTGCGAGTTTTTACGACCGAGATTAATGTAGCTGATATGTCGCTACTATATCATAATAAAGATCCGTAAATTCATTACGTGTTGTCAATCAATCAATCATATAATAAAGCAAATTGTAAATCATTTTCTTCTTCTTTTTCTTGTTTTCATAATGTCAAACAAAAGGCAAAATTACTATACAAACAGTACTGATTTGCATACGCGTATAATCTATCTGTTCCTTTCCTTTTAGAGTCTCTTTAACCCATTCAAAATACAGATACACTGTTAATGAGAGATAACAGTAGCAGTGATGATGACATTGATCGATGGTTGGAGAATGAAGAAGCAATGTTATCTGATTCATTTGATATGTTAGATATTGGCCAGAGAGTTAACCAACAATATAGTTCTTTTAATGAAAGCAATGTAGTATTATAGTTTTGATAGTTACATATGTATTACTAATCTGCTTATTGACAGCCTTTACATCACAGTCATAATTCATTTGTTATTCAAAATAACCTGCAACAACAAGGTAAACGCATTTCATTATTTATCATTTTATGCATATAACATATTATTTAGGTCAGCACAGACATAATGATACAAGCTATCCTGTTATAGGAGACACCCAGTTGAGGCATACAGCTGACATACGTACGTACTATTATTTTAAAATAAAAGAAAGCAAACATATAACCTACGACTATCATAGCATCACCCTATAACAGAATATTCAAGTTTGGGCTCTTTAATGTCATGCAATCAAAATGTCTTGTAGATGTAAGCATCAAAAGTTGTCAGTGTCAATGTTTACATAATAAATTATAAATACATACAAGACATTTTATGAAAACAGCAATTTGGTCATCTCAGGTATTCTAGCCCATTTCAGTATGCTTTTTTTTTTACTCACTTTTTATACATCAGCTCCTACTGGCTCTGGAAAGACAGTCTTGTTGGAGTTGTCGATTATCAGAGCGCTCTTGAACAGCGGAACAGATTCAAAAATAATATACATGGCTCCAACCAAGAGTTTATGTAGCGAAAGAGCAAAGGATTGGGAAAAGAAGTTTAAGCCTTTTGGGATAGAATGTAAAGTAAATATGTATTTTATTTCATTATACCTAAAACTATAAAAGGTAAAGAGTATACAGGTGATACACAGAACTCGACTGTAGCGTCCATTCGTAAAACGGCCATCATGTGCGAAATAAGATATACCTCTTAAAACACATTTACTGATCTCTTAAAAGTGTAACAACTCCTGAGAAATGGGATTCTATGACAAGAAGATGGGTGGATCATCGTAAATTGATGAGCTTGATCAAACTAATTCTCGTAATATTTCATTCAAATGTCTAACAAGTTACTCATCGTCTTTAGATCGATGAAGTGCATATATTAAATGAAAAGCGTGGCGCAGTGTTGGAAACCTGTGTTAGTCGTATGAAGGTATTGCTGTTGACGCTTCGTCTGTTATAACAAGACTTATTTTCTATTGGCATATAATAGACCGTCAATAATCAAATAAGATATATAGCTGTGTCTGCTACTGTGCCAAATCTAAATGATATCAGTACTTGGTTAAACGCAAAACGTAATATATCTTTTCTATAGAGGAGCGTAAGTATTAATATAACGTGCATAGCTATCGCATTTTCAGAAGAGTATAGGCCAGTGCGTCTGGATCGATTTGTTTATGGATACCCTCATAAAGAAGATAATATGTTTTTGTTTGATAGGAAGCTTGATTGGAAGCTAGTATATGATCAGATGATTGTCTACTTTTAAATAACTTGTCCTTTGTAGATTACTGGACATCATTCAAAAGCATAGCAATGACAAACCAGTGCTAATAGTAAAGAAAAAACAATATTGAAAGGACACGTTGATACCAAAAATCTCAATTCTGTTCACTATACTAGTTCTGCTCAACACGCAAATCCGTTCAGCAAGCGTGTGATACTATTGCAAATATGATGGATAGACGAAAGATATCAACTTTATGGTAATGCCTTTTTAATAGTATTATTGCCATTATAAAATAATCAAGTGATATATTTCTAGTTCAAACATACAAGATTCTGATAAAGTGAACTTTAAGAACAAAGCTTTAGCACGACTATTTCGCAAAGGAATAGCTTTCCATCATGGTTAAATGCTTTGTTTTGACTTCATACAGAAATGCCCTAATACCTTTTTTTTTTTTTTTACAGCTGGCCTTGACTATGCAGACCGGGGCCTAGTAGAAGAGCTTTTTCTAAAGAAGGCCATCAGAGTGATTGGTGTGTAAGAGTGCGTTGAACGAAGCAACCTGTTATTAATCAAAATATTTTTAAGGAACGACCTCTACTTTAGCTGTTGGTGTAAGCATAGAAATAGCTGTTTCATACCGATAAATAGCAAAAAGATTTATATCTGATAAAAAATAGGTCAATTTACCAGCTCATCTAGTCATTATAAAGTCTACATTGGGCAAGTAATCCTTTAAGAACTTTTGGGATATGTAATATGTTCTAAAATAATTTACATGCACACATAGGCTATCAACAAGGCACTCTAACAGAGTATTCTGATATTGATCTACTTCAAATGATAGGAAGAGCAGGGCGTCCAGGTCTTGATACAAGTGGATGTGCAGTCATCATGACAACCAACCAAATGAAACAACGTTATACTTCACTGGTTTCAGGAACAACAAACCTAGAGAGCAGGTAAATTCGAAGAGTTATCTTTGTCTATCACTTATACTGGGGCATGTTAAGACTACACGAGAATCTGATTGAGCACTTACTATCTGAAATCTGTCTTGGCACAATCGTAAACATACACTCAGCTATCGAATGGTAAACCTCAGTTAATGATAGTACTCAATCTCGTCGCTAAACTTGTTGTAGGCTAAAATCAACCTTCTTGTATGTGAGAGTATCACAGAATCCACTGCATTATAACATACAGCAAGGCATATCACCTGCCTCCAATTTATATGCTGATAATATTTTACAAAGTAAATTCATTTATTTGAATATTGGAAACTTGATTAAGTAAACATACATGTAACGTAGATATATGCATCCAGCATCTAGAGTCTCTAGAAGGACATTCTATGATTGAAAAGATGAACAACCTTCTACTAAAGCCAACAAGTAAGTATAGGAGGTTGGCTGCTAGCGTTTGTCCAATGCTTAGATCATATAGGCTATGGATTAATTATGGTCAAGTATTACATCAAATTTTCTACGATGGCTTCAATAATTAACAAGAAAGATATATCTTCCCTAAGAGATGTGGTATGTACATAGTCTATGCATTAAAAAAAGTATAATTTACTGTTCTTATTCATATGATGACAGTTAAACTTGGTTAGCAACTGTCAAGAAGAAATGGAAACGATCAGATATAATTCTGGAGAAAAGCAGTTTTTGAATACAATTCGAAATAACCCAAACATTCGCTACCCACTTGACAAAGTTACATCAGTAGCCGACAAAGTATTTCTTGTCTTACAGGTAAAGGTTATTCACTGTCTATGGCAACAATAGTCTTATAACCAATTTTTGAATAGTGCGTTCTTGGGGATGTGAACTTACATAACAGCGGTAGCACCCTGCTGGCTACAGAAGGGCTAAATATTCTGAACCATGCTAGTCGAATTACAAGATGTAATAGTATACGGAGATAGTTTATCAGCAATATTAATTAATATACAATCTAGGTATAATCGAGTGCGCTGTCTATGAACGGGACTCTTCCAAACTGAAATACTCCATTCAGCTGTACCAAAGTATTCAAGCCAAGATGTGGTATGATTCACCTTTTGTAATAAGGCAGATTACCGGAATTGGTCCTCAGTTTGCCAAGCTATTATCTGAAGCGAATCTGATATCATTTGAGCAACTTAGAAAATGCTATCCTAGTCGTATAGAGATGGTAAGCTATCATCCTTTATTTATACATTTAGTATTGTATTTTTTTTTGTAAAGCTTTTATTAGATTTTACATAGAAATCCTCCGTTTGGCACTCAGGTAACCTCCTCTTTTTTTTAAAAAAAAAGAAATAGCCTTCTATTACACGACTCACTACATTACTAGATTATGAGATCATTAGCATCAATACCTAAACTCTGCCTAGATGTTGGACAAGTAAGTTTCAAAGCTTTTACTTGGTAATTTTAGCCATTCAATATGACATACGTTTCTTTGTGGCAGAAAATGAAAGGAGAAGAAATCATGCTCATGTTTTCTATCGGAGCGACCAGCAGTCGATCAACCCACGCCAATGCAAATAAAGCTTATTACGTTCAATTTTGGGTAGAAGCAAACGGAAGTGCCTTACTCGACTATCGGCGCATCAAGTAAGAACAAAAGCTGTGCATGTATCAACCGACTCTTATCAAAAGGGTTATAGAGTTTCGCAGTTACACAATAGTCCAGAAAAATTCGAATTGACAATACCAATAACTTCCTCAAACATGTGTGTGTACTGTTATTTACAAAGTGAAGATTATGGTATTATTTTATAATAGATGATACAATGTACACGCTTACCAACATTATACAGTGGGTGTGGACGTGATGAAGGAAATAACAATGGACATTGATGCCAGAAGGTATATACATATCTCTGCACCTTCAAATATACACAGTAGCAGACAACACCAAAAATCAAGCGTTCAGGAGCCGCCTACTAAACTAATGGAGGAAGAAAATTTATTTGACGACGGTATTGATCCAGAATTATGGAAAGACTTTGCAGTAGCTTCTACAAGTACAGTATTAGGGAGTAAGAGTCTAGAGGATGCATCAAGTGATGAGCATACAGCGAATAAGCATAGTTTCAAGAGGAACGCTGGGCCATCAAAAAAAACCTTCAAAGGCTCATTAAAAGCAGTAACACCGTAATGGCTTGAAGCAAATAATAAACATGTTAAAAAAAAATACTCACTTATTAGCTTATAGATGTAGACATAAATGCAAGAATAAAGATGAGTAAGTACGAATGTTACATCAAGTATCAATATAACTAAAGTAGTGTAGATGTGCGCATGCATGCTGTAAGATAAAGCCAAATGCCGCTAATGTGGAAGCTCTACATGGAAAAAGGAAGAGAATAATCAGTGAGAGCATCTTTCCGGCATATGAACAACAATATAAAAAACCAAGACAGGGTATCATACCACAATACCGCCAACCCATCAAAAGATTAAATGAAGGGATATCTGAGAATTTGGATTGTATATCTGATGAAACAAGTAAAAAAAAAAAAGAAAGATAATCATAGGTTAATCGTTCTATTACTATTGTTAGCGATGAGAGAAGCCGATATGATAGTTGACATAGGAAGTAGAGGACTTGAGTTAATTACGCGTGGCATCCCCGAAGAAGACGGTATAGACATAAGCGTTTTTAGCTTTAGTAGTGATGTCCTTATGGAGGATGTGGAAAACCACCTCAATAGTCAAGAGCTCGTCGCGGTTACAGGTTCATCTATTAATCATAATGCTATCGATTATGAAAAAGAATGTAACAGCATAAATCAAGTGCTGCATGATGACCCCATTGATGATTTATGGAGAGAAACTGGAAGATACGTACAACAAGTACACGAAAGAACAAAGTATGTCAATGATAAAGTCTCAGATGATCATGAAAAATCAACAATGGATACACCCAACAGAGAGATCAACACAGTTTTTCATTCAAAAAATCTTTTGGATTGGATAAGAAATAATGTAGAAATTGTTCACGATGGCTATTAAATGTATTTCTTTACTTTAGTAAATTAAGCATCCCATTCCTCATCAGCGACTTCTGGGTCTTCTTCTTTTTCAACTGGAGGTGCTTCATTTTCGACTTCTTTTGCAGTATGGAACATACGATCCATAAGCTGCTGTCTTCTTTCATCTTCACTGACAATCTTTTTACCCATTTCGAACTTAACCTTTGCTCTTACTTGTGAAGCAGGAGGAGGGGCAGTTGACACTAGTATGCTAATTAGCTTAGTTACATCTCACTTTTAAACCACTTACATAATTCCATGTCTTCTGGCTTCAAAGAGATAGTGTTTAACTCTTTATTAATGCCATTGAACCAGTCAGAAGCCTCTTGTGCACAATGCTCAACATCCAATGTTGGAATGAAGATATCATCTTGAAAGTACTCGGGCTAAAGAAAAGCAAGTAAATATACCAAGCTTACCCATATCTCTTTTAACTTACTCTAGCTCGTGGCACGCGTACGCCCATTACTTCAATAGTTGTTGGAGTCAACCTATAGAACTTTCCAATTTCAATTTCCTTGACATTACAGACACTCTTGGGTAAGAATGCGAACCCTTGCTGAAGAGAAGTGGCTTCGATCTTTGGTAATGAAACGAATTTATCGTCTTCTATTTCATAGCAGTGTATGGTTCTATCGCCTCGGCCAGCAACATATATAATGCGACAATCCAAATCATAATGAACACTCATCACGCTAGGTGATATATCAATCATTTGGCTTGCTATAGGCTTTGACATATCACTGGTACGGTAGAGTAATAATTCACGTGAGGATCCTAAGCCAAAACCAACGCTTGCAATGAGTTCATTTGTTTTGTCTAGCCATACAATACGCGATGGTCTCAAGCTGTCGTGCGATCGCCCCTCAGATAACACGTTTCCGGTCCTAGCATCTATTATTCTAATGACCTTTTCCTTGCTGGTGGTAGCAATTTGACTACCATCCACATTCCAAGCGCAGGTGAAGACCATGTTCTTGTTTATGCCATCAAATTTAAGTTTGACTGACTGTTCTCTCAAATCCCATATTCTAATCGTATGGTTATTAAAGTCTTGTGATACAGTTAAGAGAACATCTTTTGATGTAGGGTGGAATTCAAGTAAATGTAATTTATCCATAGATCCATCTAAGAAAACAAGGATATCAGTAAAGGGCAGCACCGTTAATAGCTCAATATACCTGTCAATATAAACTTTGGGTCTAATAAATCTTGTTCAATTCCATCTTCAGGAATATCCCAAACACGTATTCTGTTATCTTGCGATATGGTTATCAACCTATTATGATCAAAGGGATCAAACTTGAAGTTGGTAACTTCAGAACCACACACCACACAAGGGATATGGGTAGGAAGGCGACCGGGCTTTCGTGCATTGATGATACCAACACGACCACCAGGTCCAGAGATTGGTACGGCAATAAATTTGGTATTTGCCTTACAAGAGATATAAGTTCATCTCAGAGCAATGCTTCATTTGTTTTTTGTTTTACCTGAATCAAATCACAGTCGCCACTCTTGTTGATGCTGAGGCCTCTTAGGTCGTCAAAATGAGTACTGGGGTGATAGACCTTTGCTGAAAGGTATTTATATGCAGACAACCCCGTGGATCCATACTTGGGTGGCGCCTTTGTTGTACTTGTAGAAAGACCTGAAGGCTTTGGCTTTTCTTCTATATAATCTTTTTCTTTTGGCAAGGATGTTTCTGGATATTTATCAGCAGAAGCAGCTGACTCCTTGACTGCAACAAAAGGCTTGTCACTAGACGCATTATCTTCAAGTGCTTCATTTTTAGGTGTCTTGTTCTCATCTGTTGTGCTTCCAGCAATTCTATCTTCAGACTTCTTTTCAGATGATTGATTTTCACTATTGATGGGCAGCTCAGCGGTTTCCTTTGCTGTTTTTTCAACAGTTACTTGAGGCTTCTGTACCTTTTCTCGGGCTAGTGTGGCCGGGTCCAAAGATACCTTAGCAACAGCTGCAGTCTTCCCCTCGAACCATTCAGAGCCAGTCAAAGAAGGCACTTTGAGGGAGAAAGTGAGTACAAACAAAAATATACCAAGCAGCGGTATTTTTACCTGTTCCTTTGGTATGAGGAAAGAGAGAAGGATCAAAGTCTAGATAAGACTGTATAGAAGCTAGCAATTAATCATCTCGAATTGAGCACTGTATTCAGCTTTACCTTCTTGGGCACACGATAAGATATCGGGATAATAGAATCGGCAGAGATTGCCATAACCCTAGCGATTTCAGCCTGCATCACATTTAAGGAGTGCTTTGGAAGTAAAGCTGCACCATATAAAACTTCATTGGGCCCGTGAGTAGTAACGAGCTCAATAGATGGCTTTGTATGTAAATCTGAGATTTGTAATGATCGAATGTTTGAGTCTCCTCTGCTGAGAATGTAAACAGTTTCTGTGTCTTCATCGAAAAGGGGTAACAATATTCCAGTAGAGAAATCGAGTTGATTCATGACCAATGCTTGGGATAGATTACGGCTGTCCCATAAAGCATATTGACGAGACCGCATCTAGACAATACAGTCAGAAATAAGAACTGTCTTTGCTAGCGTGTAAGCAATACCTTATCTGTACCAACGCTAAATATACAATTGGAGTCTCCCAACCACATAGCCTTTGATCCTTTAATACCTTCATGGCCAAGTCCAGACTGCATAAATAGAAAGCAATTAGCTATTAAGTATAGATACAGAGTAGTACATACCAAAGTAGGCTCTTTAGCCGTTCTGGGGTCCCAAACGTTAATCACTGATTTACCCGATGTTGTCATTAATGATCCATCAGCCTTCCAAGAGAACGAATGCATGGGTGTCTCGGCTGATATCTCGATGGTACTTGTGGATTTTTCAATATCCCAAATACACACTTTCTTACCATCGTTACCAAGTGTCGTCACGATCTATAGATGCATATAAGCTTGATTGTCTTTTTTTTTTTTTTCTAATGATAAAGCATACTTGATCTGTAGTTGGATGAAATTTTATCATGTCAACTCTTCTTGAAGGTGTCTTTGCTGACATTTGACAGGAAGGATCTTCATTCTCGTTTATTTTCCAAACTTTGATCTTAAAGAAGTTGGGGTGAATGATCTGATATATAAAGGACTTGTATTCGTCTTACCAAACCATCTTCTGCACCTGTTGCTAATAAAGAGTCATCAAATTCAGAAAAGCACCAATCTGATAGGGATGCTCCATGTGCGTGAAATACACGAGCATTGTTGGAACACGCTTTTCCTGGCTTGTCAAGTGGCAAGAGGCCAATAGATCCACCATCTTTTTTATTATTATTATCAGCTACTTTCTTTTTTTCTTCGAGTATGTTTAACTTACGTCCACTCCATTTAACAGCTATCCAGCGATGATTCACTTGAATGAGACTTGAAGCATCCGAAGAAGAGGCACCTTTGGGTATATCTGCATACCATTCCTACTCTTCGTTATTGCACTGACTGTGATGCAGACAATAAAATGTACCTCTTTCTTACTGACAGTTGGAAATGCGTTCCTATACTTGTTTAGATTTTGAAATCGTTTACTCATGTTTAAAAAAGATAGCCAAAAATAGGAATATTGGCGGGAAATATATATGTAGGCATTGGGAGGCACTGTTACACTTGTAATTTTATTTCTATGACAATAAAAAGACGTGCTTCTAACCAATCATGCTTCTTTTACGTCCTCGTAACCTCACTAAGAATATAAATGAATATAAATGCAATCAGGGTTGTATGCGTCAATTTTACCTTCATCAAGCTTTGACAATATAGCTTTAGATTGCTTATAAGAAGCAGCGTAATGTTCCAATATCTTGGCAAACTATCGGATCATATGAGTATATAAACGTAAGGGTTTAGCGTTATTACCATTTGTTCTGTTTTGGGATGAGTACTTGAAAAGGCGCGTTCGAGAACATACAAATCAACTGCCTTGTCTTCTACCAATACAGATGTGTAACTCAGCCCAAAGTCAATGACAACCTATATATATATACAATTGTTAGAGAAAATACTAGTGTTATGTGATGATTTTTATTTTACCAAAGAGTCGTTTTCTGTTCTAATCATCAGGTTTGAAGTTGTGAGATCTCCGTGAACAACATTGATACTATGCATCTTTGCTAACGATGTGCCAATCTTTTGTGCTAACAAATCTATGCAAAAAAGGGGTTCAGATATTTGACATGTACATACATAAATGTATATGTTACCCATATCAATATTCTTGTAGTCTTCGTGCTGATCATCTAATAGTCTTTGTTTGACAGTTATGCCAATGATATTTTCCATATAAATTGTAGATTCAGGAATATCAATAAAATACACGGTTGGGGTATCCATTCCAGCCTTTTTACACTTTTGTAAGTTACGAGCTTCTTGATTGACTCGCTTTGCAGTAAGTTGCTGGTCAAGATCAGGATGGCGATATGTCTTTTTAAATCTTTGTTTAACAATGCATCCAGTGGGTAAAGTAAGAAATGTAGGCAAGTAGAATACGCGCTATAAGCAAGTGAATAAGTTGTGTGTGTTGCTTTGTTCTTTATTCTATATTACAGCCTCAGCGCCTTGCTTAATTAGCACTGAATTGTCAGGAATCATTTCTCAAAAATAAAAAAAAAGAATGAGCCTGAAAGGACAAACAGATAGAGAAAGAAGAGAATTGTGACTATTTATTTACTGCATTTACATTGTCTCCATTGGTGACATATCTTTCATGCCCTATTTATAAAAAGGTTAATGGATTGAATATGAATCACAAGCTTATCTTACATAGTTGACATATTCTGGTGTTTCGCATGCTTCATATTCATCAATGAGATCCTGGACTACGTTTCTAGAGTCATCAAACTCATCCAAATCATCCGCAAACATGTCATATTTTCTATATTGCTCCAAAAAGGCATTTCTTTTTCTTAATCTATCATATTGATCACTTGTACGTTTGAATAAGGATGCTATGCTCGTATGATTTGCCAACATTAACCCACTGACGCGATGTGGTGTCTGTACATAGGGTGATTTCTTCGACAACGCCACTTGAATGCTTGCAGGGCCCCAAGGGATGAAGGTAGCCAGTCTTCTTTCACGTATACGCAATAGTGACTTGTGTACTTCGGTTGGATCGACCTCTCCTTGAATAATGTTTAATACTGAAATATAACAACTGCGTTTTGATGGCACTGTAGACACCATTCTATTCTTTGGCTGTAGTAATCTTCTCATTACGTCCAGTACAGTCGTCTTTCTGATTGAGGTAGCCTAATATTGACACAATCAGCATGCATAGCTTATCCAAAATTGCTCTCTTACCTTTTCTACTTGCTCACTTGAAAATGGTGTATATGCAGTTGTCAAGAAATGGCATCTCGGCGTGGGTATTAATGAAGCAACAATGCCCACTAGATCATTATTCATATATCCTGGATATCTAAGTGTTGTTGTACTCGAAGACATGACTGTGGATACCAATTGATTTGTCTGTTCAAAAGTTGGCTGCTGAATGTGTAATCTATCAGTTGCAATGGATGATAAAGCAGCATTATCTAGCACCACCACACTATCGGCACAGTTGGTTAATCTCTTTAATGCGAGCATGCTGTTATAAGGCTGAACTACAGTATCTGACACTTCTTGTGAGTTGGGAAATACAGAATAGGTTTGGATCAACTTTTTTGGATAACGATCATTGAGCCTTTCCAGCAGAAAGGATCCTAATCCTGATCCTGTACCACCTGCGATAGAGTGTAATAGCATGAAACCTTCTAACGAATCACTATTATCTGCTTCCCTATCAACCATGTCCAATATATCCTCAGAGAATTTCTCTCCTTGTAAATAACCGTTTGGCCACGTATTTCCTGCCCCACCTCCTTCACTTGAAATGAATATATTTTCAGGATTATAAAGATTGGCAAATTGTGATGCTTTTATATTATTGATTACCTATAAAAACATGTCAGTATATTTCACTTTTATATTCCCTTTCTTCTTTTACTCTTGGTTCCAGATCTAATAGTAATGCACGGGGAATATAATGTTCATCGTCTGCCTAAGAAAGAAAATAGGTATGGTTAACTATGTATGTTTATACGCGTATTTCTTTGCTATTTACTTGATAGAAAAACACGTCCTTTCGGTCACCCCCTTCTGTTGCGAATGATTCCAAAGTGCCATCCTTGCTAATTCCGTGTTCAGTACAGATTTGTTTCCAAAATTCACTACCAACTGTTTATATAAACAATAAGAATACAAGTGGATACAATTTATATTTAATATACTTTGGTTGCCACATTGTCCAGCTTGAAGTGTGATGATTTCTCGTGGCATTTATATATCTTTTTTTTTTTTTTGTTATTGTTAAAAAAGAAAAGAGAGAGAGAGAGAGAGCTTGTCCTTTTTCTCCCTTCTTTTGGGAGGACTTTTAATTTATTTACATACACGAAAAGGGAAATCTAATATTTGATTATTGTTTGTTCTTTTCAGTCAAGTTATTTTGATAATCATATAAGCGAAGTAAATTACGTTCCAACATAGCCACAGTGACTTTACCAACAGAAGGAACAAAGATGGATGCTCTTGTCTTGACGTCATCTTCAAAGTTTGCAAAAGAAGAAAAGTTAATAGCGATCACACCGTCCTTAAGAAGGGAAGTGGGCAACTTGTATTTGGGAGTAGGGACGCCTGTGATGACAACATCACACTGTGGAATGACTTGTTCCAATGTAGCATCAGTGTCTTCAACCTTATGTGCCTTCAAGTGGATACCTGTTCCACGAGTGAATAATTGAATACCATTGATGTCAACAGAATAGACTTTGGCACCATCATTAGCAAGCATAGCAGCTAATGGACGTCCAACAATTTCACTACGGTTGATGACAGCAATCGTACGACCATAGAGACGATTGCCATATGGGATAACTGGGTTATAGGCGCCAATGAATTCTAGAATCTATTATCATAAGCACCCAATTATATTCAATAAAGAGAGATAGCTTACTTTAACAATAGCAAGAGGAGTACATGGGATGATGCACTTCATGGTCTCTTCTTTATCCATATAACGAATATTATGATAAACATTGTGCACAAATTTATGACAGAGACCTTCAACATCCTTAAGCTCACTAACACAGCTTTGAAGGTATAAATCCTAATGTGCATGTTAGATATGAACATAACTGATAGCATACTCTATTTTACCTGCTTTCCACCAAATACAGGGTAATATACCATGATACCATTAACAGATGCATCTTCGTTTGCTTCGGTAATCTTTTCTTCCAACTCCAACTTGGATACCTTACGAAGCTCAAAATCAACACCGGTTTCAGCACAAGTCTTGGCTGTCCATTCAGCATATTTCATAGCAGCAGGATCTTCATTAGCAAGAAAACCGACCAACTTGGGATGAATATCACGTTCCTTGATATCTTTCTTTATTTGATCTCTATTCCATCATGTTATTATATAACCTTGTATATCTTGTTTAAATCATTACCTGAAAGAAGCAGACACCTTGGAAGCAAGTACAGTTTTACAAGACATTGTATGGAAAAATGATTATAAAAAAGTAAAGAAAGAAGACAGATGATGGCTTGTTTTTTACATTGAGAAATCTGGGGAAAGAAAAAAAAAGCAGTCTAATGAATGGCAGTTTCCTTTATTGGCAATAGATGAAGGCTCGTTTTTCATGCGTCAACAGATGCAGCGGTAGAAGAAGACGAAGAGGATGAGTTTACAAAATGAATCAACTCCCGACGACGTTGCAAACGTTTGATACGTCTATCATGACCACCTTCATGTAGATCAACTTCAGCTTGAGTTTGAGGAACAACCTTGGGGATTATGACTGGGATATTTTCATGGTCCACAGCAGCTAAAGATATATTAATATAAAAGGGTAAATCTTCTTTTTTTTTTTCTTCTAAAATAACAATCTTACTGATAGTAAAGAATCCATCATTTGTAAATTTTGTTTCTCCGGTCAATAAGTTTTCTAAAGAGTGTTCATTTTGATTTTGTCAGGCTTAGAAAAAGAAACTTTACCTGCTTCTACGCTTACATAAACTTCCATTGAAGAATTGAATGATCTTGAAACAATAGATCGAATAGTGACTACATCACCCACACCAGAACTTGCGATGAAGTTTAGACTATCAATGCTATATACAATAGATTGTGCGCAGGTTAAATTTTTTTTTTTCAGCTCCTCTTTGATATGACTCACTCATATCTGTTTTTTTTTTTCTTACCTCGCTGTTAACAGATAAGCTTTTGCTAATCGATTAGCACTTGCCCGAGCACAAATTTCCATCCAGGCCATAATTTGTCCTCCGAACGTAATAGAAAGTGTATTGGCATGTTGAGGCATAACGAGTTCGACTACTTCAGCAAAGGTGGAGTCCATTGGCTTTTCTTTTACTTGCTGTATCATACGAGGATCTTGTGAGAATCTTCTTCCTTTCTTATCATCTTTTACTGATTCTTCAGGCTGTTCCTCTGTATCCATATCCATATTATAAGATGAGTGTTCAACCATAAAATAGCCTGGGTGCTTCTTGATCGGGGCGACCTCATCTGCCTTTGTCTTTAAACCCTGTGACCATTCTCGCATGAGATCTCTGATGGCTTGATAATTAGGCTTTTGTTGCTTAAATCGAGCTTGTCTTCTTTGATCTGCCATTTCATATCGTTTCATCTCCATAGGTGAATGAGGAATAAGTTCTGGTACAGGAATAGGCTGATAACCAGATAATACGCGACCAAGATGTGTCTTTGCCGTTGGTCGTGGTGATAACGCAACAAATGTTAAGTAAGCATGGGCAACAAAAAATCGTTCACTAGTCAAAGGTGACTCTGCTTCCACTTTGACTCCAACTTCCATGGACGTTTTCCATGATTTGTTGACCGATGCTTGAATGGATACCTACTGCTTGTATTAGTTTCATGAAAAAAAAAAAGTTTGCCCTTACGATATCTCCCAATTTCACAGGATGCAAGAAAGCAACATCATCAACAGACCTAGTAACCTTTTTTTTTTAATTTATTAATCGTGTATGGCTCAGTTATTTATAAAGTTTTACAGAAGGTGATATGGCGTGTCGTTTGGCTGCAATGCCTGCAGCAATATCAATCCAACTTAGAATCGTACCAGCATAGGCAAAACCCTTGAAGAGAAGAAACTATGAGGGAAAGCTTGGTTTCACTTGAAACTGTTATACCTTTAGATCACACTGATGAGACGAAATGATCTCGGTCATTGTCACTCGACTGGCATGAGCTGGTTTTGTATTATCGCGTACATTGCCTGCTTTAGTATAAGGGTCAGGCAATAACCGTTGAAAGATAGGCGACGTTATAAACACTATTGTACGTATCCATAAATCTCGTATTTGCTCAAACGCTGACCTAATAAACGATGGCATGGTAAGAGAAAAGAGCTTTGGTTTTTCCCAAAAGGCACCAGGCTTAATTGCGGAGTAATAAAACGGTAGCATAACATCTGCA
This sequence comes from Rhizopus sp. PT2906, assembly GCA_025529335.1. Classification (NCBI taxonomy): domain Eukaryota; kingdom Fungi; phylum Mucoromycota; class Mucoromycetes; order Mucorales; family Rhizopodaceae; genus Rhizopus; species Rhizopus sp. PT2906. Next base: position 36,915 of record JAMYHX010000409.1, read on the forward strand.
TGAAATACCCGCAGCGTGGGGCCACACATATGACGTTCATCACTTCTGTGTGTGTTTAGAAAACGTATTTTATATTTCATGCTTTTCAAGATCTACCTTAGACTCACATTGCATTAACATGCATTATTATCAGTTTTAGTAAACAGAGTCTATTAAAGGTATATCATCATTAAGCAGACACTAAGTCACTGCTTTTTCTTCTTATTTGAAAACCATTATTCACTACATGTTGCTTGGTATTCTGAATAAAAGAGAAAGAACAATATTATGGTGCTAAACTGCGTTTTCATTGTCAGCGTACAATGTAAAGTCCGATTTATCTTGAAATGTTGTCATTTATTTTTTACCTTTTTTTTTTGTTTCTTCATTGTTCTTTCTTACAATAACAAATAAAGATAAAACTATGATCCATAAAGTGCCAGAAGAAGGTGAGATTGGAAACTTATCTTTAAACTATCGACTAAAACAGCTCAATAGAGCAACCTATTCTTCAACAGCTAATAAATATCCGCGCGCGACTTGCAGCTGTCAAACGAGATCGATCTAGCTATTTAACATTGGACGACATCATGCCTTTGAGGCAGGAAACAATTGATCAAATGAAGAACTTGAGCATGTTGAGAGGAGGACGACTGATGAGTGAGACGAGAGAACTGACGAGAACAGATGATGTATTGGATGAGATATTACAGATGCTTAGTTTATGCTTTCTATCCTTAGGAAAGTTAAAAGAAAGTAAGAACATGTGCACCTTTTTCGAATACTTAGAAAGGTTTTTAACATATTTTAGGCCCGTCTGTATATTCTCAAGTTGTTACGATAAAGGTAAGCCATCAAAAAAAGAGAGTGAGAAAGAGAGAAAGAGAGACTTATGAATGGGGAGTAGCATATATTTGATCGATTAGAAGAAGCTGGTGTTTATGAAGAAGAGTATTTGGAGCCATATAAAGCAAAACTAGACGAAATAGAAAAGATAATTAGCCATGATATTAAGAACAGCATATTGCCAGAATTTGTCATGGAAGTGTTACAATACAAGTTTTTGCAATGCAGTAGGTTATATTAACAATATCATCATTTTTTCTTTACATATTCACAATATCTTTAGGAAGAATATACGAGAAGTTGATGAACACATTAAAGGAAGTTGATCCTGAGCTGTAAGTTATTAATCGGTAAAAAGAATACCCAAGAGAATATACTTTATTAATGATAAATGAACAGCATTCCTATTCGTGACCGATTGCTTCGTATACGTCGAAACTTGGGAACCATTTGCTGCAAAAAGAATTATACACCAAAAGATATTGAACCATTACAGGAAGAGATACGTGAAGTGGACAATTTGAGAGTGGACGGTAAATTCCTTGGACCCAATGGAACTGTGCCGCAAGGACAAGGCGTCTTGGTTACTCTACTCGAGCAATTATACTTTTGGTCGCATGATGTCCTTTTATCTTGTAGTGAAGGCTTTTCTCCTGCGTTACAGAGCATTCGTGAACGACTTTTAGAAATTAAGAATCAGCTGGAGAGATTAGAGCTCACTCATCGGTGGACATTGCGCCAAACAGATTTGTTCACATATCAACATCAGCTTTATGATATAGTAAAAATGAAGTATAGCTGTGTCGATCATGAAGGAAACGCGAATCCAGATTTAGTAGGAAAATTTATTGATAACAATGGTGTTGCACCAGAAGGACAGGCTGTTCTTAACTTCTTGCTTCATAAATGCTACCGAATCATATTCGTGCTACTAAGTGAAAGTGTGCCCGTGGCAGAGTCACTGATGCCTGTTTATAATCAACTGACAAGCGTTCGTCAATGTCTGATGGCTGTAAAGAGACTTGGAGCTCCTTGCTCTTCAGAGGAACTTTATCCATATCAGATGAAACTATCGAGCATTGACAACTTGAAAAAGGACGGTAAATTCTATGATGATAGAGGCAATATCCCAGAAGGTAATAAAGAAATGCAATGTCTGCCTTTTTATTCATTATTGTTATAGGCCAAGGTTTATGTATCGATATTCTCGAAGAATGTTACGGCATTCTGAATTCATTAAGAGAAGAGTCAGAAAGTAACGCAAACTCACCTCAACTGACACCTTTAGAATAAATATTGTTACACTGTCTGTGCATTTGTTTTTTTTTTTGTTCTTTTACTTAGTCAATGATGATTCGTCAATATTCTCTTTTCTGTGATTGGTTGAGCTTACATGTTTTCAAACCTCCCTTTTCTTTTCCTTTTTTTTTCTTACTGCTTTTCCGCGTGTTTAAAAATTTCAAAAAACATGGGCTGTAAGTATTATTGAGTGTGTGTATGCGTGCGTGTGCTTAGGAAGAATACTTATATCCCTACTCTAGTCAGGGTACTTTCTCTCTTTAAGCCTTTTATGGCTCTACTT